>LPNX010438718.1:284138-339439 GCA_001517045.1 Pseudotsuga menziesii
GGAATCAAATTCCGCATCCAATGAGCTCTCCCGATCGAAATTTGAGTAAAAACACAATGAGATATGTCGAAAATACGAACCAAAAAAGTAGTTTTTTTTAATGACAAATATGTCAATTCAACCATTATGGTTGACTTATTTTATTGAAATTCTATTGGTTCTTGAATTCCAAGTCACAAAAACTTATTTTGGCACGTTTTCTTATAAGGCCCATTTTAGACCCCAAATTTCCTCTAATGATTGTCAACATAATTACTTGAATATTGTGAAATAAAAAATAGTATTTCTATGTATAGTATGTGCATGAATTGTTGTGCTTCGGGAAAATTTAACAGGAAGAACCTATTAAATATCAACAGTTTTACATGCACTCATGGGAACATTCCAGCGTTCATAGATAACTCCAAGTGCTCATTGTTCAACGTAAATTGTTCATTTGAAGAATACTCCAATGACAAAGAGTTCTTTATGAAAAAGAAGAAATCAATATGTATTGTTATGTATGCAATATGTAGTTTGTATCTTAGTGATGAGTTGTTAATAATCTATAACTTTCATAGACCACTAAATGCTCATAAAAAATGACTTGCGTCGGGGCTTCCTTTAGATTCTCCCTTGTGGCGTAAGGCAAAGATCATTGAGTAATTGTATTTTTGGATTTTCATTGGAATTGATGTTAACGTATTACTTAATTCCACATTTATTTTATAAAGTGGTTGATTACATTTGTACTATCATAAAAAAAATACCATGCTTCTAATAAATGTTTCAAATAATGTTTCAACATTATAAATCCATTCTTTTTACTAATACCATTGGTTTAATGTTCAATATTTTTGCAACCAGGATTCCCATGATGATCAACCTGTCTACTATTCCCCATTTCACCCTAGCATTGTGTAAAATTGATAGAAGGTCGTGTTGAGCTCCAAATATGTCATGTTTTCCACCATTAAAAGTCTCCATACACAAGCGGTATTCCTTTTCTAAATACATTACAACACCATTATTCCATCACTTACCATTAAATACATCTATTTTACCTTGTGGTTAATTATTGTGATTTTCTTGTCTTTTTAATGATTAAAAATGTTTTATCGATGAAGGTTTAATAATGCGTTGTTGTGGACAAGCAAAATGTTCCTATACCAATTCTAGCAGTTCTTGCACCACCAATTCCTACACCATCACTTCCTGCACCAGTTTTTTGCATCAATTCATGATTAATGTATTTTACCATCTCCAAATTGAATTACACCACTTGGAGGTGTCCTATAGATGCTTATATATGGTGATGTATCCATCATAACTCATCCAATCCACACATGTGAAGTGTGGCATATATATGTAGCAATAATATATCAATGCTATGTGCAATGATTCTAAGAAGAAGCGCGGGAAATAGATCTTGCTACTAAGAATTCTCACAAGCATACACAGGAAAAATAGAGGGAAGAAAAGAGGCTGAATCACATGAATGAAGAGATGAATATTGGTGTGTATCCTTCCATTGAATAATGATGAATAATAGTGTACATAGATAGTACATCCCTCATAGGAAAATTGAATTGTATGGAAACAACTCATAAAGCTCAAAAAGGCTGACTTACCAAAATATAGCAAACCCCCATAGGTGGCTAAAGCACTTACCAAATCTATCAAGGACCTCACGAGTTGGAAAAGGTATGAGTGAGTTGTCAAGGAGATGGAAAAAACATGCTAATCCTATAAAATGGAGAAAAACTAATGGAGGATGGGTTGGAAACAAAAGCTCTCAGTTTCCTAGTTGACTAGCTTTTATCTTATCCATAGAAAAGCAAGAAAAGCAGAAAAAGCTGAATCTACTGTAAAGTCCTGTATACTAATTCTGGATGGTCAAAAGGAAGTCAAGATCAATCCAGAATTGGAAATAAATCATTCCTAGGATATAGATGGCATGTATCGACTTTAAGGTGCAAGTGGATGCCAACTAATTAAGCTAGTGGGTGAATAATTAATCAAATAATGATTAATTATTTTATCCTAAGTTGTGAGTGGGTTTAATAAATTCCAATGCCCCCCTATAAGTCTGACTTTATGATGGTATGACAAAAAAAATATGGATGCATATAGGGCCCAGCAACAAGGCTATGGTCACCCTTTAACAATTATTATGTCCAGAAAAGTGAGGAAAGAGGCAAAATCACATGGGAAAAATCCTCCCTCAAGATAGGAAAAGGCACAAAATTTTGAAATAATATGGCTTCAACATATCCTTATCTTCACTTGAATCAGCTGAGTGAACTGCTTCTGGATGGAATACTTGTTGAAGAAATCATGAACTCCGTGATCATGTGCTGGAGTGTAGAACCTGCAAGAAGGAAGAGGAGAGACTCCTTGTATCTCATCATATGATGAAGTAGGAGCATTATCTAAATGCTTCTTGCTGCTGTCAAAATCTGATCTGCAAACATAATCTGAAATGGAAAAGAGATCTGTGCATACTCCTTCCCAAAGAGTACAAAAGTTAAGACAATTTATTCCACACCCAATTCCCTGAATAGCTACAAAATTGTGATGTGAATAACATGTAAATATTCCAATCTGTTGTAGCACCTGTATAGATCTGATATGAGGCTGATAAAACTCTGATATATCAGAAACATTAGCATATGGAACAGCGAAGACAAAGGCTTCAGTGGCTCCATGAGGATATAGGGCTAGAGTAGGAAAATTATGAACAACTGGGGAAAATTGATAGGTGTAAAAATCTGAATGATGGATGGGCTTAAGATTTGAACCATAAGTGTTTAGAATAGATCCAAAAATATTTAATAGCAGTCCAAATATGACTAAGTACATGGATAACCAGCCAATGAAAGATAGGAAAGACTTCAAACCATGTAAGATAAATATCACTGCATAAGAGACCAATGAGGAATCAACTAGTGATCTTGGGATTTGTATAGTATTTGGATTATTCAGAGGTATGGTAAATGGTATGGATGGTGGTATTATATGTGTCATGACATGCATATCAGCTTGCAAACAATATTCTAAATTAGATATACAAGCTTGTGAGGAAGATCTGCTCAAAGGTAAGTCAATATCTAGTGAAAAACCACAATTTTTGGAAGATGAATCTAGTAGACTGAGAGGAGGATCATCAAAGAAAGTTTCTGATATTTTCGATTCTGATATATCAGAGAATAAATCTATATCAGAGATATGAGAAAAGTAGAGAACTCTGGCACTCAAAGCATAAGTTATATCACCTTGGAACTGCGTAGTATGACATTGTTCTGAGGAATCAATAGCCTTCTCTAGTTCATCTGGAACTTCGATCTTGTGCTTCTCAAGAAACTGAGACATGATGTCCATATTCTTCTTGAAACACTTATTCTCTGAATGAAAACCCTTTCTGCAATAAGAACACTTGGATGTGCTCCCTTTCTTCTTAACTTTCTTCATTAAATCTTCATATGAATCTTCATCTTCAATTTCTGACTTTGGTTTCTTCACAATTTGCTTCTCTTTTGATTTGAATTTCTTGCTTCCTTGAACCAAGAGAGAATGATCCTTTCCCTTTGAAGAATCAAGGACACCCACATGGATCAATTTATCTTGCTCCTTTGTTAGTGAATCAAGAAAAGAATTTAAAGAAGGCATTTGTTAGAGAATCAAGCCTAGTTGCATGAAAGGTAGACACAAAAACTGAGTAATCAGGACCCAATTTTGAAAGAATGGAAAGGATTAATTGATCGTCTACTTTCTCAATACCACATTGCTTGAGCATTAGAACAAGTGACTTGAAATTGGTGAAGAAACCGTCAAGAGATTCAAAATTGCTTGGACTCAGTGAGAATAACTCAATCTTCAATTGATGCGCTCTTAGCTCATCTTGAACTCCAAAGAGAGACTCCAATTGAGTCCATACTTGGTTTGGAGTGGTCAAACCATCTAGATGAAAGAGTAGATCAGGAGAAATAGAGAGGCAAAGCAATCCATAGGCTTCATCCAACCTATTATGCCACTTAGCTTTCTCAATCACAGCATTAGGCTCATTCTCCAAAGCTAGTGTAACTCTGTATAATCCTCTACTGCGCAATAGAATGGAGATCTTGGATTTCCATTCATGGTAGTTAAAGGAAGTAATAATTATAGCTAATGAAGAATCCATATTGCTGAATTGATGTGCTCAAGAATAAAATCTCCGCAACCTGCAAAACAAACTAGGAGAAAATATTATAAGCTAGACAAGCTCTTCTTCAGAGAGGGATAGGAGACTGGATGTGCTCCTCAACTCTGTAGAACTTGATCAACCTTGATGCTCTGATACCATGTATAAATAATAGATCAATGCTGTGTGTAATGATTCTAAGAAGAAGCACAGGAAATAGATCTTGCTACTAAGAATTCTCACAAGCATACACAGGAAAAATAGAGAGAAGAAAAGAGACTGAATCACATGAATGAAGAGATTAATATTGGTGTGTATCCTTCCATTGAATAATGATGAATAATAGTGTACATAAATAGTACATCCATCATAGGAAAATAGAATTGTATGGAAACAACTCATAAAGCTCAAAAAGGCTGACTTACCAAAATATAGCAAACCCCCATAGGTGGCTAAAGCACTTACCAAATCTATCAAGGACCTCACGAGCTGGAAAAAGAATGAGTGAGTTGTCAAGGAGATGGAAAAAACATGCTAATCCTATAAAATGGAGAAAAACTAATGGAGGATGGGTTGGAAACAAAAGCTCTCAGTTTCCTAGTTGACTAGATTTTATCTTATCCATAGAAAAGTAGGAAAAGCAGAATCTGCTGTAAAGTCCTGTATACTAATTCTGGATGGTCAAAAGGTGGTCAAGATCAACCCATAATTGGAAATAAATCATTCCTAGGATATATATGGCATGTATTGACTTTAAGGTGCAAGTGGATGCCAACTAATTAAGCTAGTGGGTGAATAATTAATCAAATAATGATTAATTATTTTATCCTACGTTGAGAGTGGGTTTAATATATTCCAACACCCCCCTATAATTCTGACTTTATGATGGTATGAAAAAAAAAATGGATGCATATAGGCCTAGTAACAAGGCTATGGTCACCCTTTAACAATTATTATGTCCAGAAAAGTGAGGAAAGAGGCAAAACCACATGGGAAAAATCCTCCCTCAAGATAGGACAAGGCACAAAATTTTGAAATAATATGTCTTCAACATATCCTTATCTTCACTTAAATCAACTAAGTGAACTGCTTCTATATGGAAGAATTGTTGAAGAAATCATGAACTCCATGATCATGTGCTGGAGTGTAGAAACTGCAAGAAGGAAGAGCGGAGACTCCTTGTATCTCATCATATGATGAAGTAGGAGCATTATCTGAATGCTTCTTCCTGCTGTCAAACTCTAATATACAAACATAATATGAAATGGAAAAGAGATCTGTGCATACTCCTTCCCAAAGAGTACAAAAGTTAAGACAATTTATTTCACACCCAAATCCCTGAATAGCTGCAAAATTGTGATGTGAATCACATGTAAATATTTCAGTCTGCTGTAGCACCTGTATAGATCTGATATGAGGCTGATAAAACTCTGATATATCAGAAACATTATCATATGGAACAGAAAATACAAAGGCTTCAGTGGCTCCATGAGGATATAGGGCTACACTAGGAAAATTATGAACAACTGGGGAAAATTGATAGGTGTAAAAATCTTAATGATGGATAGGCTTAAGATATGAACCATAAGTGTTTAGAATAGATCCAAAAATGTTTAATATCAGTCCAAATATGACTAAGGACATGGATAACCATCCAATGAAAGATAGGAAAGACTTCAAACAATGTAAGATAAATATCACTGCATAAGAGACCAATGAGGAATCAACTAGTGATCATGGGATTTGTATAGTCTTTGGATTATTCAGAGGTATGGTAGATGGTATGGATAGTGGTATTATATGTGTCAATACATGCATATCAGCCTGAAAACAATCTTCTAAATTAGATAAACAAGCTTGTGAGGAAGAGTTGCTCAAAGGTAAGTCAATATCTAGTGAAAAACCACAATTTTTGGGAGATGAATCTAATAGACTGAGAGGAGGATCATCAAAGAAAGTTTCTGATGTTTCTGATTCTGATATATCAGAGAATAAATATATATCAGAGATATGAGAAAAGGAGAGAACTCTGGCACTCAAACCATAAGTTATATCACCTTGGAATTGCGGAGTATGACATTGTTCTGAGGAATCAACAGGCTTCTCTAGTTCATCTGGAACTTCGATCTTGTGATTCTCAAGAAGCTGAGACATGATGTCCATATTCTTCTTGAAACACTTCTTCTCTGAATGAAAACCATTGCTGCAATAAGAACACTTGGATGTGCTCCCTTTCTTCTTAACTTTATTCATTAAATCTTCATATGAATCTTCATCTTCAATTTCTGACTTTGGTTTCTTCACAATTTGCTTCTCTTTTGATTTGAATTTCTTGCTTCCTTGAACCAAGAGAGAATGATCCTTGCCCTTTTAAGAATTAAGGACACCCATATGGATCAATTTATCTTGCTCCTTTGTTAGTGAATCAAGAAAAGAATTTAAAGAAGGCATTTTCCACTTAGAAACAACAAGCCTAGTTGCATGAAAGGTAGACACAAAAACTGAGTAATCAGGACCCAATTTTGAAAGAATGGAAAGGATTAATTGATCATCTTCTTTCTCAATCCCACATTGCTTGAGCATTATAACAAGTGACTTGAACTTGGTGAAGAAACCCTCAAGAGATTCAAAATTGCTTGGACTCAGTGAGAATAACTCAATCTCCAATTGATGCGCTCTTAGCTCATCTTGAACTCCAAAGAGAGACTCCAATTGAGTCCATACTTGGTTTGGAGTGGTCAAACCATCTAGATGAAAGAGTATATCAGGAAAAGCAATCCATAGGCTTCATCCAACCTATTATGCCACTTAGCTTTCTCAATCACAGCATTGGGCTCATTCTCCCAAGCTAGTGTAACTCTGTATAATCCTCTACTGCGCAATAGAATGGAGATCTTGGCTTTCCATTCGTGGTAGTTGAAGGAAGTAAGAATTATAGCTGATGAAGAATCCATATTTCTGAATTGATGTGCTCAAGAATAAAATCTCCGCAACCTGCAAAACAAACTAGGAGAAAATCTTGTAAGCTAGACAAGCTCTTCTTCAGAGAGGGATAGGAGACTGGATGTGCTCCTCAACTCTGTAGAACTTGATCAACCTTGCTGCTCTGATACCATGTAGAAATAATATATCAATGTTGTGTGCAATGATTCTAAGAAGAAGCACAGGAAATAGATCTTGCTACTAAGAATTCTCACAAGCATACACAGGCAAAATAGAGAGAAGAAAAGAGACTGAATCACATGAATGAAGAGATGAATATTGGTGTGTATCCTTCCATTGAGTAATGATGAATAATAGTGTACATAAATAGTACATCCCTCATAGGAAAATCGAATTGTATGGAAACAACTCATAAAGCTCAAAAAGGCTGACTTACCAAAATATAGCAAAACCCCATAGGTGGCTAAAGCACTTACCAAATCTATGAAGGACCTCACAAGTTGGAAAAAGCATGAGTGAGTTGTCAAGGAGATGAAAAAAACATGCTAATCCTAGAAAATGGAGAAAAACAAATGGATGATGGGTTGGAAACAAAAGCTCCCAGTTTCCTAGTTGACTAGATTTTATCTTATCCATAGAAAAGCAGGAAAAGAAGAAAAAACAAAATCTGTTGTAAAGTCCTGTATACTAATTTTGGATGGTCAAAAGGTGGTCAAGATCAACCCAGAATTGGAAATAAATCATTCCTAGGATATAGATGGCATGTATTGACTTTAAGGTGCAAGTGGATGCCAACTAATTAAGCTAGTGGGTGAATAATTAATCAAATAATGATTAATTATTTTATCCTATGTTGTGAGTGGGTTTAATATATTCCAACACCCCCCTATAATTCTGACTTTATGATGGTATGACAAAAAAATATGGATGCATATAGGGCCCAGCAACAAGGCTATGGCTACCCTTTAACAATTATTAAGTCTAGAAAAGTGAGGAAAGAGGAAAAACCACATTGTAAAAATCCTCCCTCAAGATAGGACAAGGCACAAAATTTTGAAATAATATGTCTTCAACATATCGTTATCTTCACTTGAAGCAGCTGAGTGAACTGCTTCTGGATGGAAGACTTGTTGAAGAAATCATGAACTCCATGATCATGTGTTGGAGTGTAGAACCTGCAAGAAGTAAGAGGAGAGACTCCTTATATCTCATCATATGATGAAGTAGGAGCATTATCTGAATGCTTCTTGCTGCTGTCAAACTCTGACCTGCAAACATAATCTGAAATGGAAAAGAGATCTGTGCATACTCCTTCCCAAAGAGTACAAAAGTTAAGACAATTTATTTCACACCCAATTCCCTGAATAGCTGCAAAATTGTGATGTGAATCACATGTAAATCTTCCAATCTGCTGTAGCACCTATATAGATTTGATATGAGGCTGATAAAACTCTGGTATATCAGAAACATTAGCATATGGAACAGCAAAGACAAAGGCTTCAGTGGCTCCATGAGGATATAGGGCTAGACTAGGAAAATTATGAACAACTGGGGAAAATTTATAGGTGTAAAAATTTGAATGATGGATTGGCTTAAGATCTGAACCATAAGTGTTTAGAATAGATCCAGAATTTTTTAATATCAGTCCAAATATGACTAAGGACATGGATAAACAGCCAATGAAAGATAGGAAAGACTTCAACCATGTAAGATAAATATCACTGCATAAGAGACCAATGAGGAATCAACTAGTGATCTTCGGATTTGTATAGTCTTTGGATTATTGAGAGGTATGGTAGATGGTATGGATGGTGGTATTATATGTGTCATGACATGCATATCAGCCTTCAAACAATCTTCTAAATTAGATATACAAGCTTGTGAGGAAGAGCTGCTCAAAGGTAAGTCAATATCTAGTGAAAAACCACAATTTTTGGGAGATGAATCTAGTAGACTAAGAGGAGGATCATCAAAGAAAGTTTCTGATATTTCTAATTCTGATATATCAGAGAATAAATATATATCATATATATGAGAAAAGTATAGAACTTTGGCACTCAAAGCATAAGTTATATCACCTTGGAACTGCGTAGTATGACATTGTTCTGAGGAATCAGCAGGCTTCTCTAATTCATCTGGAACTTCGATCTTGTGCTTCTCAAGAAGCTGAGACATGATGTCCATCTTCTTCTTGAAACACTTCTTCTTTGAATGAAAACCCTTGCTGCAATAAGAACACTTGAATGTGCTCCCTTTCTTCTTAACTTTCTTCATTAAATCTTCATATGAATCTTCATCTTAAATTTCTGACTTTGGTTTCTTCACAATTTGCTTCTCTTTTGATTTGAATTTCTTGCTTCCTTGAACCAAGAGAGAATGATCCTTGCCCTTTTAAGAATTAAGGACACCCATATGGATCAATTTATCTTGCTCCTTTGTTAGTGAATCAAGAAAATAATTTAAAGAAGGCATTTTCCACTTAGAAACAACAAGCCTAGTTGCATGGAAGGTAGACACAAAAACTGAGTAATCAGGACCCAATTTTGAAAGAATGGAAAGGATTAATTGATCATATACTTTCTCAATCCCACATTGCTTGAGCATTAGAACAAGTGACTTGAACTTGGTGAAGAAACCCTCAAGAGATTCAAAATTTCTTGGACTCAGTGAGAATAACCCAATCTCCAATTGATGCGCTCTTAGCTCATCTTGAACTCCAAAGAGAGACTCCAATTGAGTCCATACTTGGTTTGGAGTGGTCAAACCATCTAGATGAAAGAGTAGCTAAGGAGAAATAGAGAGGGAAATCAATCCATAGGCTTCATCCAACCTATTATGCCACTTAGCTTTCTCAATCACAACATTGGGCTCATTCTCCAAAGCTAGTGTAACTCTGTATAATCCTCTACTGCGCAATAGAATGGAGATCTTGGATTTCCATTCGTGGTAGTTGAAGGAAGTAAGAATTATAGCTGATGAAGAATCCATATTGCTGAATTGATGTGCTCAAGAATAAAATCTCCGCAACCTGCAAAACAAACTAGGAGAAAATCTTGTAAGCTAGACAAGCTCTTCTTCAGAGAGGGATAGGAGACTGGATGTGCTCCTCAACTCTGTAGAACTTGATCAACCTTGATGCTCTGATACCATGTAGAAATAATAGATCAATGCTATGTGCAATGATTATAAGAAGAATCACAGGACATAGATCTTGCTACTAAGAATTCTCACAAGCATACACAAGAAAAATAGAGAGAAGAAAAGAGACTGAATCACATGAATGAAGAGATGAATATTGGTGTGTATCCTTCCATTGAATAATGATGAATAATAGTGTACATAAATAGTACATACCTCATAGGAAAATCGAATTGTATGGAAACAACTCATAAAGCTCAAAAAGGCTGACTTACCAAAATATAGCAAACCCCCATAGGTGGCTAAAGCACTTACCAAATCTATCAAGGACCTCACAAGTTGGCAAAAGAATGAGTGAGTTGTCAAGGAGATGGAAAAAACATGCTAATCCTAGAAAAATGAGAAAACTAATGGAGGATGGGTTGGAAACAAAAGCTCCCAGTTTCCTAGTTGACTAGCTTTTATCTTATCCATAGAAAAGCAGGAAAAGCAGAAAAAGCAGAATCGGTTGTAAAGTCCTGTATACTAATTCTGGATGGTCAAAAGGTGGTCAAGATCAACCCAGAATTGGAAATAAATCATTCCTAGGATATAGATGGCATGTATTGACTTTAAGGTGCAAGTGGATGCCAACTAATTAGGCTAGTGGGTGACTAATTAATCAAATAATGATTAATTATTTTATCCTAAGTTGTGAGTGGGTTTAATATATTCCAACAACATGTGTGAAATTAAATTTGCAAAATATTCCAGTTGATTGTTTTGCGACACAATTTTCGATATGATGAGGTCGAATCTAAGAAATCGGGGACATGGGTTTTTCTCCCAGCATATCCAGTTGGGTCTCTCAGAGAAAATTTTCCAAAATTCCAAATGGTTTAGGATATCTTAGGGGTTCTTTAATTTGAATCTACCCAAAGTAGCGGAAATCCCATATTTTTAGGAAACATAGTTCATGTAGCTTATAACTGTTAAAAAACATTGGATGAGGTTGTTTTTGAACTCGTGTATAAATGGAGTCCCAAAGGCCTATGGGGAGGCATAAAAAATTAGAGTAGGAATTTGAACTATTTTGTAACTCAAACTTGAAATAGAATGAGAATTGAGGCATTTTTTTATCTCTGACAAATAAGCATAGTCTGAGTTCTTTTATCCAGGAATGGATCATATCAAGGGGTCCCCTTGATCTGAAAATGTTATGGTTGTAAATATTTGTTCATACTAATGTAGGCATGTTCCTTTTTATTTTTATCTAGATTTTGTAATTGTAAGCTTATGACTCTTTTTGTAGTTGTTGACCCATTTTACAGAATTTAATCGATCCTCGATTTGTTGCACACAATGTCATTCTAGCACTTCATATTCTGGCATTCCTGTCTCTACATTTATGTTCCAGTGTCCTCGTTCATGCAATTCTGTTCCATCATTCCAGTGTTCCCGTTCTTTCACCCAAAGTTAGAATTTCTTGAATAGTTATTATTTCTTGAATAGTTATTGCCTCTGATTTTGTTTCTAGTACTGCAAAACGTTTCTGCACTTCAATTTTTGGTATCAATTTTACCCGCATATTCTTATTTTTTCATTTGAATATAGAATCTAGTTATGTATCACTTCCTAACCAGATTTGAATCCATCATCCAGTTATATTGTGTTTTTCTTATCCTTCCTTTCGTGTACATCTCCCTTTGGTTTAATACATGAATGTTATATTCTATGCATTAATATTTGAGTGCCATGTATATATTGTAAGCATGATGAATTATTTTCATGTCATGTCACACACATTTCTATATATATATTCACTTTATATTAAATATTCTTATATTTGTAATATAATGTTTTTTTTCAATATTTATATATATTTTGTTCTTTTATTATCTCATGTTTTTTATTAATATTTTGTTAATGTTTGTTCATCATTTTGTATTTTGTTAATAATTTTTAATTGTTTTATATTTTGTTATTATTTAATAATTTATATTTTGTTAATATTTATGTTGTTATTTCATTAACATTAGATGTGCTTTTATTCATTGTAATATACTAAATCTAGCATTCATGGAACCTTAATCATAAAGTTAACTTTGAAAGAAATCTACATTGCCTTTCTTTCATTCCCATTCTATTGCTTCTTGTCTTATTTTGCTTTCCCTTCTTATTTTTGAGAGTATACTTTCAAGGACATTTCATTTGCGTAGTTTAAATTTAGATTTCGTTTCTTAATTGTTGGATTATTTTTCCCTCTAGCTAATTTTCCTTAACTTATCTTTCTCATAGGTTTTTTTTTCGCATTTTAATTTCCTCCCTTGGTTTCATTTCTTGGACCATAGATTATTGCACTTTATTTTATTGTACTATTAAATTTCCCATAGCTTAAATCACCAAAGGAGGATCGAGGTCTAACTCGTGAGATATGAACTTACAATGATGGGAATATGTTATGTATCAAAGTATTTAAGAACAAATATTTTAATATTAAATGTAATATTACTTAGCTAATAGTAGGGTCACACCATTCCATTGAAACGATGTGTTAATACCTATAAAAGGTCTTCTCTCTTATTGTAAAAATCATCATCCAATTATTACTATTCATTGTGGCTATTTCGAGTTTTGTGGGTTTCTATTACATTCGCTCCAAGTGGTATCAGATCCTCGTTTGGTTCATTGGGATACTCCATTTCACTCTTCTCAATCTGTGGCGTCCACCAACTCCACGCATCCCTCCTGCACATCCCCACTCCCATCTTCACTCCTACCTTCATTCCCCCTCATGCACCGCTCCATGCCCACCTGCATCTTCCTTCACAACCCCATTGTCTTCACATCCCCCCTCCTTCTTTCACGCTTTCCCTTGATCCCATCTCCCATCTCTCCCATCTCTCATCTCTCATCCACACCTCACACCAACCTTCTCCCTGCCCCTGCAACACCCATCTGTCGTCTCTCCCTGCACGTGCCCTCCTGCTGCATGCCCTCCCCGTCCACCTATGCAGCCAACATCTAACCCTCCACTCCTTCCCGCCACCATCGCTCCCTTTCTTCGTGCCTCCCCTTCCCTCTCCTGCGTGATGCTAGCGTATCCATCGACACCTCTTCCCGTAGCCTCCCTTCAACCTGCACACATCACCAATATATATATATATATGTGTGTGTGTGTGTGTGTGTGTGTGTGTGTGTGTGTGTGTGTGTAATAAATTTATTATTATAATAATATATTTTGTTAATTTTTTTCCCCAAAGTTACTACACACACACACACATATAACTTATTATAGTAATATTCTTAGTATATATATATATATATATATATATATTGAATTTTTAGCTTTATATCTCAAAATTCCTCCTTGCACAAGAAAAATGTCAGAGATGAATGAAATTAAAGAATGAATGGAGAAATTGGAGCTTAACCAAGTCCAATATTCTAAAAATATTGAGGGTTTACACTCAAGGCTCGACCAAATCGAAGAAGAACTACAAAAAGGCCAAAAAGGATGATCAGAAACTGTAAAAAGGGAAGTCAATGAAGTTGTATCATGGGAGATGGAGAGAGTAAGAAGAGAGATATCATTAGGGTTTGAAACCGGATTAAGCATACTCAAGCAGTATTTAGAAGAAAAAATGAATACAATAGCTGGAAATGTGTCATGGGAAGACCAATTATCCTCAAGTTCAATAAATGCAAACCATCATAAGACAATTCCTCCCCAAGGGGAGATCTGATAAGAAGAGACCGATCATGATCATTCCCAAATCCCGAACAACTGTCCTCTCCTAGAAGGCCACACATAGGCAAATATCAAATGAAACCCAAGTTAGAATTGCCAAAATTTGATGGCAGAACAAAACATAGCATGTCAGGGATCAACAAGGAAAAATACACTGATGAGTGGGAAGCCCTAGCGACACGTGTTCCAGAACTCATAGACATTCAATGCCTACAAACTTATGTGTACAGACTAAAAACCTATATTAGGGATTAACTAGAGCTTCTAAATGTCTAAACCTTGGACAAGGCGAGACGCAACACAAAAATCATTGAGGAAAAAATAAAAAAGACGTGTAACAAAAACCATGATAAATATCGAAGGTTCATCCAAGTTACCAAAGCCGACACAAAATATCATCCACCACAACTAATAAGTGACAAAAAAACCAATCTAGAAGCTCGGCGAATGAAAGAAGGAAAGTGTAAGTATTGCGTAGAGAAATGGGACCTAAGACATAGGTGTTTGAAAAAAGAAACCACCAAGAACCTATATCAATGTGAAGTAGAAGAAGAAGAAAAATAAGACAGTGATGAATCTAACATAGAAGATACAAGTGACCTCCAAAATCCTCCTTCAGAGACAGAAGATGAAGACTCACCCAAGATATCAATTGCGGCCTTAACCAAAATCCATCAGCCACAAACATTAAAACTTAAGGAGCATATCAAGAATAACAACGTTTTTTTCCTAGTGGACATAGGAAGTACCCATAATTTTATCGATGTAAGTGTTGCAAATAGGCTTAACCTTTTCATATATCCAGTTCCTAACATGAAGGTAATGGTGGAATATGGAAATAAGATAAAAAAAGTGGGAAAATGCCACAAAGTTAAGTTGCAAATACAAAACTATAACCTTGAGTCAGAATTTTATGCAGTACCCTTAGGAGGAGTTGATGCAATATTAAGAATTCAGTGGCTGCAAACACTAGGTACCTACTCAACCAACCACCAAGAGCACTTTATAAATTTCAGGTGGCAAGGAGAAAACTACAAGTTGTATGGGTTCCAACCCCCTCACACACAAATTGTTCCCTCCCACAAAATGAAGATGCTAACACGGAAGGGGAAACTAACATATGTCGTGCAATTCCAAGAGATGGAATTATTAACTTCAGAAGTGGTTAAACCAGGTCAACTAGAGATCTAAGGACTAATCCAAAAGTACAAAAAGGTATTCGAATATATCCCCATAGAGTTACCACCAAAAAGGAAGATCAAGCATGTCATTGGAATCAATTCTGGATCAAGCCTCGTCAATGTTAATCCCTATAGGTATCCACAACATCATAAGACAAATATTGAAAGATTAATCCGTGATTTGCTGAAGTGTGCAGTGATTACAGAAATTAGAAGTCCTTATGGTTCACCAGTAGTACTGGTACGAAAGAAGGATGGGTCATTTAGGTTATGCATCGACTACAGAGGAATAAACACGATAACTATTAAGGACAAATTTCCCATTCCCTTCATCAATGAAATGTTGGACGAGCTTCATGGAGCAAGGTACTTCTTGAAACTAGATTTGAAATCGGGGTATTATCAAATCAAAGTAAGGCTAGACGATGTGGAAAAAACAACCTTTCGGACCCATGAAGGACATTATGAGTTTAAGGTAATTCCTTTGGGCTAACTAACGCTCCAACGACATTTCAAGAAACCATGAGTAACTTATCTCAATCATTCCTAAGGAAGTATTTACTAGTTTTTTTCAATGACATCCTCATATACAGTTCTCATACATTTGGAACAAGTACTCTCTATTTTAAAAGCAAATCAGTTCTACGCCAAGATGTCCAAATGCACGTTTGGTAAGGAAGAAGTGAACTATCTTGGTCATGTAATATCTAAAGAAGGAGTCAGGTAGATCCAGAAAAAATCAAATCAATCACAAAATGTCCCAAACCCACTAACATCTCCAAGTTAAGGGGATTCCTCGGGCTAACTGGATGCTACAGAAGATTCATCTGAAATTATGCACACATAACCACACCCTTATCCAATCTTCTAAAAAAGAATGCATTCCAGTGGAGTGAAGAAGCAAATAAGTGTTTTGAATATTTGAAAGAAATTATGCACTCCACACTTGTAATAGAATGTGACGCTTCTGGTTATGGGTTGGGAGATTAGCAAGATGAACACCCGATAGCTTTTGAGAGTAGGAAATTAAACAAGCGAGAACAATTGAAGTATACATATGACAAGGAAATATTAGCCATTATGCAGGCATTAGCAAAGTGGTGACAATACCTCCTAGGGTGAAAATTCATGATCCTTGCATACCACAATAGTCTTCAATACCTACTTAAACATAAAACATTGTCCACAGAACAACATAAGTGGATAGAAAAAAACATTGCTTTTGACATGGAAATAATGCATAAAAAGGGGAAGGAAAATGTAGTCGTAGACGCACTCTCCAGAAAAGATGAGGATGTTACCTCTTACTCCATTTCAGTCGCAATTCCAAAATGTCTAGATGAAATACAAAGTGAATATGCTAAGGACCCAAAAACAAGCACTATAATTAACAATTCCAATCATGATCCCAAGTTTGAATGGAAAAACGATACCCTTTGGTATAAAGGGAGGATTTATTTAAACTCTAACTCTAAATTCAAGGCTAAAGTAATGAAGGAATCCCATGATTCACCAGCCGTAGGACACGTGGGATTCTTCAAATCTTACTATAACGCAAGAAGATCATTTTTTCTGGAAGGGGATGAAAAAGATATCCAATGTTATGTGGCAGAATGTGACAAATGCCAACAGAAAAAAGATAAAATATTTTAACCCCAGGGTTACTTCACCCCCTACACATTCCCAACCAGAAATTGGAAGAGATATTAATGGACTTCATCAATGGGCTACCTCCATCGAAAGGAAAGGACAAAATATTTGTAGTGATTGATCGATTAACCAAATTTGCACACTATGATGGCAATAAAAAAGACAGACATGACAAAACAAATTGCAGATATGCTTTGCAAGAATATCTACAAATTATATGGCTTCCCAAAAGTCATTGTCAGCGACAGAGATGCAAGATTTAATGGAAAATTTTTGAGGGAATTTTTCAAACAAGTGGGCATGTCACTCAATATGAGCTCGTCTTACCACCCCCAAACAGATGATTAGGCTGAAGTCGTAAAAAAATGATTAGAATCCTATCTATGTTGTTTCGTAAAAAATAAGAAAAGCCACTGGGCTCAATGGTTATGTGTAGCAGAATGGTGGTATAAATCAACGTACCACACCTTCGCAAAAATGACCCCCTTCCAAGCTTTATATGGGTATGAACCTCCAAATTGGAAGGAGTTGGTTCTAAGTGACACTAATGTACCAGAAGTGAGGAACCAAATAGAGAAAAGAAAATGATTAAATTACTCAAGGATAACTTAGTCACGACACAAAACCATATGAGGAAACAAGCATATCAACGCAGAATAGAGAGAGAATTTGAAGTAGGAGACTAGGTGTTGTTAAGACTCCAACCCTATAAGCAAGTATCTCTTAAACAAGGAGGAAAAAACAAGTTGACCCCAAAATTTTATGGACCATACCAGATCACCAAGAAGATTAGTCCAGTTGCGTATGAATTACACTTACCTGATAAAAGTCGTATGCATAATGTCTTCCATGTATCATGTCTCAAAAAAATGCTGGGATAACATCAAATGGTGCAAACATTACTTCCTATGTTAGATGACGAAGGAAGGGTCATTTTGGAACCAGAGGCAATCATTGCAACCAGAGAAAGAAGACTTCGTTCTCAAACACTCAAGGAATATCTCATTAGGTGGAAATTTTTTCTAGATGAAGACACATCATGGGAGACAGAATAGTTCCGTCAACAATATCCATCTTTACCCTTGCTTTGAGGACAAAACGTTATAAAAGACGACGACAATGTTATGTATCTAAGTATTTAAGAACAAATATTTTAAATATTAAATGTAATATTACTTAGCTAATCGTAGGGTCACACCATTCCATTGAAACGATGTGTTTAGACATATAAAAGGTCTTCTCTCTTATTGTAAAAATTATCTTTCAATTATTACTATTCATTGTGGCTATTTCAAGTATTTGTGGGTTTAGATTACGTTCGCTCTAGAATCATCCTAAGGTGTTAGCCCATTTCCAGTTAAATTGAGTTCATGTTCATTTGTTTATTTTATTTATCAATTGAAGTATGTTTTTCGGAAATTGTTCATTTAGATTAGACTATATTATGCTCTATTACTACACATACTATGCTTGCACCTTTAAATATATGATTCTCCAGATCATAATTTTATATTGGGAATTAATTGACATATAATTTCACCAACAGGTTGCTAAACGAGTAGAGATCATAGTGGAAGCATACAAAGCATGGTTAAATTAACCACCTATTCAATTCCCACTACATCCCAAGTCACCAATTCAAAACATCTATAGTAACACTACCATCCCAAGTCACCAATTCAAAACATCTATAGTAACTCTAGTTCTTCATGAATTGGGGATGAAAAAAATGATATAGAGGTTGGTATGGATTATTTCTTATGGGATACCCTTTCCATG
Organism: Pseudotsuga menziesii; assembly: GCA_001517045.1. NCBI lineage: Eukaryota > Viridiplantae > Streptophyta > Pinopsida > Pinales > Pinaceae > Pseudotsuga > Pseudotsuga menziesii. The sequence continues at coordinate 302,719 of LPNX010438718.1, forward strand.
GAGGGAATGTTGTTAAATTCATTCCAACAAGATGGATTGGGGAATGATGCTAATATTGCCAATTCCTTTTTCAAAAGTCTGAAAACTGCTTTCACCCCCCCTCTATTTGGGCATGGATCAAGATCTACCTAACTGGGGACAACAATGTTGATGTACAACCTGGAAGTAATGTATGGTATGTCAGACACGTGCTTCTTAGAAATACTAAAGTAACTAACCATCGATTCCCCATTAAATTAGCGATGAAAGGATATTTTTTGCATGCTTAGTGATAATGTACATTTATATTTCTCCCTAATTGTAGGATACTCAAAGAAAATGTACTTCTAACTGATAACGTCTTATTAGACAACAAGAAGTGGCAAAACAATTATTGAAAAAGGTTGGGTGTTGAGTACATATCATATCATGCTTGTCCAAATGATTTTCTTTTATATAGAGGTGAATACGAGGACAAAGATATACATAAGAAATTACCAAGCCCAAAATGTATCCTATCTAAGAAGAATGTAGAGAGAGATAAGCAAAAATGAGAAAGAAAAATAAATTATTATGGTATTTGTCTGATAACGTTTGATACCGAAGTCAGATTGGGGATCTCTTGGAACTAGTGGAAAGCTCTCGTCAAGGGCTACATCTTTCGTGTTTTGAGTTTTGCAAGATTCCTCATGGTTTGGACGAAGCGTGTATTTTGTAAATATGGGTGTGAGGAATCTTGAAAAGCATCTTTTCAAATAATCTTTCTGAAAATATGTTTTTCGAGATTCCTCATGCCCATATTTACAAAAATGAAAAATGCACGCCATGACCAAACCGTGAGAAATATCATGAATATCGAAACACGAAAGTTGTCTCCCTCGAGGAGACCTTTATAACGGTACCAAGAGCGCCTCAATCCGACTTTGAGATCAATAGTTATCACAAAAATACCGTAATATTCGCTTTTTGTCTCTCATTTATGCTTATCACTCTTTACCTTTTTCTTATTCAGTATACATTGTAAAAGATGGTAGAATGTATGTATGTCCTAAATGTGGGAATGACAGGTACTGTATATATATATATATATATATATATATATATATANGCTATAGGGGTGGCATGCCTCACATAGAAGTGAGCTAGGAGTTATGTGGATTCCTACATATTCAATATGTTGTTGTAAATGTAACTTCAAAAGTTATTCTGATATATATTATTATTTTATTTTTTTGTACCTATGTCGAAGATGTTTCTCCTCCGTTCGGGATGTCATTATTATGTTTGGTCATTGAGGTAAAACCTTCGTTGTAAGTTGGAGCAATAGTCCCTTGAATAAATAATATAAAATGTATTTTTGAGTCTTCCTAGCTAGTGGTTCGTCTCCAATTAGATATATTGGCCGACTTAGTTAGTTAAGTGAGTCACATAATTGAAGAATATAAACATGGAGGCACCCTCCCTCGTTTGAATACACTCATTCACTCTCAAGTTCGCTAGAGAGAGAGAGAGAGAGAGAGAGAGAGAGAGAGAAGTGTGCCAATGCTAGAAGAAGAAGTTACCGAAGATGAGTTTCTCTAGGTATTCTATCTTGGTTTGACATTATACTTAGTGACAGAACTATTCTGAAGAAGTTTGCAGGGTTTTCTCCTTTATGGTTTCCCCGAGGAAAATATTTGCGTCTTTCATATCTTGTTGTGCTTGTTATTCTTTCAGTTAAAGATCCTAATCAAATTGAATTAAAGTAGAAAATCTAACATGGTATCAGAGCCACTCTAAAAGAAGACATTGTGCAACAACAAGAAACTAGGGCTTCCTAGTTCAAGGTATTCTCTCCATAGATCATCAAAAAAAGAGGGCTAGGCTAACTCTCCCTAAGAGGGCGCATCTTTTGGAGGAAGCATAATCAAATTTGAAGAATTTTGATTTTTGACCGAGACACTAGTGCCGGGAGAAAACTAGGGAATCAAGATTTTGGGGTTTTCGTCCATCAATTTGAAAAAAGGAGTACATTAGGAAACTCACCCTAGAAGGGCACATCTTTTCATGGAGTCAAAATTCAGTTCCAATTTTTTATTTTTTTTTGGCCTCATCTTTATTGTTGGGGGAAACTAGGGCATCAAGTTTTTGGATTTTTCCTCCACTGAATTTGGAAAATGACCTCACTAAACAACTCATTTCAAGGAGGCACGTTTTTATATCCAAACAAAAGTTCAAGATTTCAAGTTTGGAAAATTAGGGTTTCTCTATGGAACCCTAGGTCATCCAGATCTAGAACCAGGTTGGGCATCTCAAATTGGTAAGATTTAATCTCTTCTATTTCCATTTGAGGTTCTCATTTCAAAATGAATCACCACACCCAACTTGATGATAAGCTTGGGGGAGCTGACAAATTTCAAGCATGAAAATATAGGATCTCCCTTATCCTTGAAGATAATGATTTGGACAAGTATATCAATGACGAAGTTCCAGCTCCAGAGGGAGATGAAGTTAAGGATATCCACAAGAAGAACTTGGTAAAGGCCAAGAGAATTATTGTATATTCTATTAAGGATCATCTTATCCTTCATGTGTCATCCTTGAAGACACCCAAGGAAGTGTTTGATGCTTTGATGAAGCTATTCGAAGGAAAGAACATAAATCAGAAGATGACATATGACATTAAGGAACACGCTCAAGAATGTGAAAACACAAAATTCAAAGACCATGCAATCCTACTTCACGAGGGTTTCTCAAATCAAGGAACAATTCGAAGCAGTTGACGAGAAGGTAGAAGGAGAGATTGTTATGACCACCTTGAAAGGTTCCCCAAGATCATGGGATTCATTAATTCAAGGAATATGTGTCAGAAAGAAGTTGATCACTTTCAACAAAATTTGGGAAGAATGCACCCAAGAAGAAGCTCGACTCATAAAAAGAGAAGAGAAGGTGGGAGAAACTAATGATCAAGATCTCACAATCCACACCAAAAGAAATCACAACAAGAGGGAGGACCATCATCAAAACAAGAGCGAGGAACATCATCACAAAAGACAAAAGGAAACCCATAAGAGATATATCCAGTATTAGATGTTACACATGTGATGAGAAGGGAGACTACTCCAGAGATTGTCCTAGAAAAAAATGATCCTCCAGTAAGAAATCGAACAAGAAAAGACATCGTGCTCACATCGATAGAGATGATGAACCAACAATGAAAAGGATCAGAGAAGAAAGAGTTTATTCCTCAAGTGATGAAGAATGTGTACTTTAATCCAGAAGGATTCAACCCATGATAAAGAAGAACATCTCATCCATCTCAATATTTGGATAAGAAGGGATGTAGTTGTGAATGAAGAAGTAACACTCAGACTCAAAACCAGTATACAGTCCCATGTGATCTATGGTATAGAAGACTTACTCAAGCATGAGCAAGGTATACACAGGTGATCATAATAAGATGATGAAGTAGAGCACACTATCAAAGACTCCAATAATTCTTGCAATAAGACAAGGATCAAGAGGGAGTCCAACAACCAAACAAACAAAGATAAGTGCTTAAATTGTCATTTCCTATATATCTAGTTACTTAAATGATATTGTTTAGTTGTATACACATTATATTCAGTTGATGTATCATTCATGATTGATTGTCTGCATTTATGAACAATATACTACTGACTTTCATGTGATGAGTAAATAGCCTATGGTTCTTTACAACATTCCATTGCTACTTATCTAGAATGAAACCTCTTTATTGACATATTGGGAGTAGTGCACACTCTTAATATTGTTCTGGTAGAGATGTAAAGCATATAGAAAGTTATAGTATGTATACGAGATATGGACAAATTTTGCATAGGATAACATAGTTACATGATTGTGTGAAAAATGTCTTTATGCATAAGAACTTATCATTATTAATATGTTTTTTGTGGAAATTATGAAATGTTTCTAATCATGCAACTTAATTTGACATGTAGGAAAGATCATGTACAATCACCTACAAGTAAAGAATGATGAGACTTGTTCCGAAGAACACGTGATGACAATTCACTCCAACAACATACATGAAGAGGAACCTGAAGGTCATAGGTCAGAGACACCATGACAAAAGAAAAAGGTTCATAAGAATATAAGGATCATGATATGACCAAGCCATAGAGAGCAGTAGATCCAACTCAAGAGATGAAGACCATCTTGGGCATGAGAGAACATCCAAGATGAAGAAAAGTATGATGAGACTTCCAAAGAAAGTAATAGGCCCGAGACATACTCTAGTTATGTGGCACTGTTGAGTGACATTATTGATACATATCCTTCCAAGCTATGAAGAAGAAGCCGAGAAGAAATGGAAGGAGACTATGATCAAAGAGTACCAGTTGATCATGAAGAATGATGTCCAAGATTTGGTTTTGAGACCTGAAGGGAACTCCGTAGTGTCTTCCATGTGGATCTACAAGATCAATCATGAAACAGACGGGAGCATCAAGAAGTACAAAGCAAGGTTCATGGTTTCTCTCAGAAAGAGGGAGTAGATTGTGGCAAGACGTACTCCATTAAATAGACACACTTCTCCAGTGAAGAAGAAGTGCATATCAAGCATAGAGCCACATGTGCGCATAAGGATTTGTATGACCTCAGAAGGCACCCACAGGATAACACATAGAGTTACATGAAGAGCTTGAAGATAACCTAGAGTGATGGATATCTCAACCTTTGCTACAAGGTTGAAGATAGAATGCTACAGAGGACAAGAAACTCATAGATGGGTGCAAAAGGAACTTTCAACAAAGTTCAAGATAGAGGTTCTTGGTATCTAGTGACCATGAGATATGACATAGATGAATACATAGAAGGTTAACAACATAGGAGGCTACCTATCACTCTAGTAAAAAATGTAGAGGGAGGATGGTGCTTCGCTTCAGAGGGACTGACTACAGAAGATATCATAGTTCGAGAATCTTGACATGGTATGGAAAGATGGACAACTTCCCGATTAGCATAGGCTTTACCAAGGGTAAAGAATATTCCAACCTTTACTTCAAGGTTGAAGGAAAAAGACCAATGATACTCTTTCCATATGTAGATGACCTATTCCTAATAGGTGGGGAAGAACTCATTGCGGATGCAAAGAGGAGGCTTGGCGCTGAGTACGAGATGAAATACCTAGGGAAGATGCATTACTTGTTAGGCATGGAGGTGTTGCAGAGTGCATATGAGATATTCCTTGGTCAAGGAAAGTATGCCGTGGAGATTCTGAAGAGATTCAGAATGCTAGACTATAAGGAAATTGACACACCTATGGAATCGAACTTGAAGCTACTATGTGATGATTCATCAAAGTTAGCTGATGCCACAATGTATCGACAAATGATTGGTTCATTGATATACCTGACGAACACAAGGCCATACATATGCTTTGCTGTGAACACCTGGAGCCAGTTTTTGACGGATCCAAGACATGTTCACCTGACTGCTGCAAAGCATGTATTGAGACCTGAAGGGTATAGTTGAGTATGGGCTCAAGTGTGAAGCGAATCATAATATTAACCTGCACGGTTATGTTGATTCAAAATGGGAAGGAAGTGTCATTGATAGGAAGAGAACTTTAGGATGTTGCTTCAGTTTGGGATCCGGTATGATCTCCTGGTTTAGCAAAAAGCAGTCATGCGTGGTGTTTAGTACAACCAAAGAAAAGTATGTTGCAACATGCTCGACCAGTTGTGAGGCAATATGGATTTGGAAGCTACTGTCTAATTTGTTTGATCTTGAGTTAGAGGTGACTTGTATATTTTGGGACAACTAGAGTTGCATGAAGTTGTCAAAGAACTCGATGTTCCATGACAAGGCGAAGCACATTGAGATCAAGTATCAATATATCTAGGATATGGTGTAGAGAGGAGCAGTGAAGCTCCAGTATGTAGCAACATATGAGTATATAGCCAATGTATTGACCAAGTTTTTAGCCAAAGTGAAGTTTGAATACTTCAGAGAGAGACTTGACGTCATACAAATCAAGGTCCCTAGAAAGAGGGAGTGTCGAGTTGTCACATGGTGGTAGAAGCAAGTGGTCCTTGAGATACAATTCACTTGGGGTGCTCCTAGAAAGATCCTATGTTGGAGATAATGAAGGAACAAAAGACGCATATGGACCAGAATGAGTTCTCGCATGGTGGTAGATGCAGGTGGTCATCGAGACATAATGCACCTAGGGTGCTCCTGGAGTGCTCCTATCTTGGAGATAATGAAATATAGGAAGACGCAGATGGATCAGAACAAGTTCTCGCATGGTGGTATATGCAGGTGGTCCTTAAGACATAATGCACTTGGGGTGCTCCTTGCGTGCTCCAATGCTGGAGATGATGAGAGACCAGAAGATGCATATGCACTAGAGTGATATCTCACATGGTGGTAGACACAGGTGGTCCTTGGGACATAATGCACCTGGGGTCTCCTGGTGAGCTCCTATGCTAGAGATGAGGAGAAGTCCACCAGTCAAGAAGACACTTGGTGTGCACCTAGGATATTCTCGCATGATGGTAGACACTAGTGGTACTTGGGACATAATGCACCTGGGGTGCTCCTAGTGTTCTCCTATACTAGTAGAACACAGGCTAGCCGTTGAGAGACATAATGCACCTAGGGTGCTCGTAGGCAATTCTCTCATGGTGGAAGACATAGGTAATGTACCTAGGGTGATCTTGATGATTCTCCCATGTTGGTAGAGTGAAGGTGGTCTGTTGGACATGAGGTGTGCATCTGGGATTCTCTCTGTGTGATGATGAGATGATTGGGATACGATGAGATGATGGTAGGAGACGTAGGTAATTGATATGGAAATGTAATGTATGGTCCTAGGTTGTACCTACATGATGAATTACTCGTGGACATGATGAAGACCTAGATACAGGCTAGGCCTAAATCCAACATTAAACATGCCTGGCTATGTAGAAACTTATGAGGATGAACAACTTTGAAATATGTCACTATTAAATGGTCGACAAGATGAAAATTGATGCACCAGCGATCATGATCCAGAGATAATGATCCAATAATGATGATCCAGTGATGATGTCCATAGAATATGTCTAGTTCTGACGATGATTGTGGCGAGAGAATACCTTCGTAGTTAAGAGGGAGTGTTTTTGTAAATGTAACTTCAAAAGATATTATGTTATATATTATTATTGTATTTTGTTGTACCTTCGTTGGATGTGTTTCTCCTTCATTCAAGATGCCATTATTATGTTTGGTCATTGAGGTAAAACCTCCATTGAAAGTCAGGGCAATAGTCCCCCGAAGAAATAATATAAAAGGTATTTTTGAGTCTTCCTAGGTAGGCCAGACCCAATTAGATATCCTAGTCCACCTAGTCAGTTAAGTCAGTCAAATAACTGAAGAATATAAATAGGAAGGTTACCTCCCTCATTTGAACACACTCACTCACTCTCAAGTTCTCTAAAGAGAGAGAGAGATACAAGTGCTCCAGTGATAGAAGAAGAAGCTTCCAAAGATATATTTCTCTGGTATTCTATCTTGGTTTGACATTGTACTTAGTGACATAACTATTCTGAAGAATTTTGTGGGGTTTTATCCTATATGGTTCCCTCGAGGAAAATCTTTGTGTCCTGTGTATCTTGTTGAGCTTGTTATTCTTTCAGTTAAAGATCCTAATCAAATTGAATAAAATTAGAAAATCTAACAACAATAGCCATGAAACATATAGAGAATACATGGTCTGATAAATTCATGGATGACATTCAAATCCTTCGATTGAGTATATCCGTGGATGTAGTTAACTCTTATTCCTTCCAAAACACCAATTATTCTATCTGGTCAGTGGTACTGACCAATAACAATATCCCTCCATGGTTTTCCATGAAGAACAAACATCTTATGCTAGCTGTTATAGTTCCCAATAGAAGACAAGTGAAGAATATGTCTATCTACCTCTAACCATTGATTAATGAAGTCAAGCAATTATGGTAAGGGATACATGTATACAATGTATCAAGACCCATCTTGGTGGTGAGGTATTTTACGTTGTATGGAATATGTGCATACACCACACATGATTATCCAGGAATGGAATTTTCTATTGTAAGCATGTTGATTGAAGTGGTTATATTCATAATGTTATTTGAAAAACTTAATTGGGTGCAACCACCTTATTTGGTACAAATGTGTTCTATATACAATAACCTCATAGGTCTTCTAACAAAAGGGTATCATGGATGTAAATTTTATGGACCTTCAATAAAGGATAGGTGGTCCGAACACCTATGAAAGCTGGTGTACAATTTATATAGGTTGTTCCTCGCAGATGACCACCCATATAAAAGATCAACATCTCCTTTCAATGGTAAACTAGAGAGAAACCAAAGACTTGAAATAATGAAATTGACAAACTGGATTAGGGAATATGATAGAAAGAAAGAGAAAAAAATTACATAATTTTTTTATTAAAATGGGGAACCTATGTTCCATGATCCTGATTTTTTCAACTCTTATGATGAGAAAATTCCTATTGGGATAAAAGGAAATATGTGTTTTATGATCTTCCATATTGGGAGCATCTTAACATTTCCCACTTACTGTATGTCATGTTAATATTTTAATGATTATATAAGATCTAAAAACATTTAGCATCATGACATCATAACCATATGAAAAAGAATCACTGAAAGAAAGACAAGCACAACCACACAAAAGAACACAAATATTTATCTCGAGAAACCCTTGTGGGGGAGAAAACCCAAAAAAACTTCCTCGATATAGAATTCAACCAAGTACAGTGTAAGACCCTAAGAATAAGACTTGTAAGACTCCAATAAGAAGACTTGGTTGATTCCTCTCCTCTAGATGGACTGCTCCTCTTCTCTCTAGCAGAATTTCTTGCGTTTTGACTACGTCCAAGTGGGGGAGGTGCCTCCCCTATTTATACTGATCAGTGGAGAGGCATAATAACCCAACATGGGTGACTTCTCCCAATCATGGCCGACTTGCCTTGGAAGACTCAAAATTAGATTTTAATAATACTTTTGTGGGTACTACTAACCCGAGTTACAATGGAGGTTTTACCTCAAGAATTTACATGACGAATTAACATTAATGACATCCCTAATCAGAGAAACAACATCTCCAGAAGGGGTAGCAAAATGAAATATCTTCCATATTTACATTTCTTTAACCCTCCCTCTTAACAAGGAAGGTATTATATAACACAAAAAATACATCTGGACAATTGACTGGTAAGTCTATACATCATAGGAAGTTTTCACAACTACATCAAAATCATCATCATCCATGGAACATCATCATCACAGAGCATCATATCTCAATCATCATATCATGAACGCATCATCACAAGCATCACATCTTGTCACATCATCATGAGCATCACATCTCTACACATCATTACAAGCATCGCATCTCAACACGTCACCACGAGCATTGCATAGTGACACATCATCATGATCATCGCATCTCATTGCCTCATCGTGAGCATGACATCTCGTCACATCATGAATACCTGCATATTCTCACATCATGACAACACAAAATTTGTGAGTGTAACCTAGGAGCACAAATTACGTCACCGAAGTGACTACCCGCTACGACGTCACATCATGTGGAGATAAACCCAAGAGCACAAATTATAGGTGACTACCCGTATCTTCACACATGTGTGTATGCCTATAATAACACCAACTGTCGGGAGCCTCAATTACGTCACCAATGTAACTACCTACTATATCCTCATGAGTGTAGTCTGAGAGCGCAAATTACGTCGCCAAAGTGAATGCCCACTACAACATCACCTTAAATGGAGACCTCCCTAGTAGCACAAATTATGACACTAGGTGACTACCTGTGTCTCACACGTGCTATGTCGCTCACTACTCCCTCTTTCGAGGAACATTGATATGGACAACTCTAAGGTTGTCCCTGAAGTACTCAAACTTCGCTCTTGACAGAGGCTTGGTGAACACATCGACTATCTACTCGTTTGTGGCCACATATTGGAGCTTCAATGCTCCTCTCTATACCATATAACTGATATAGTGGTACCTGATCTCGATGTGCTTAGACTTATCATGAAACGCTAGGTTCTAGAACAACTTGACACAACTCTGGTTGTTGCATAAAATACAAGTCGCCTCTAACTCAAGATCAAACAGTCATGCAAGTAACTTCTGAAGTCACACTGCCTCACAACTAGATGAACAAAATGCAATGTACTCTACTTTGGTTGTACTGAGTGCCACACTAGTATGCTTCTTGTTGAACCAGGAGATCATGCCTAATCCCAAACTAAAGCAACATCCTAAAGTGTTCTTCCTGTTTGTGACATTACTGGCCCAATTTGAATCAACATAACCATGTAAGATAATATTTTGATTTGTCGCATATCTAAGTCCACAATCAATCGTACCCTCCAAGTACTTCAACACATGCTTTTCCGTAATCAGGTGAACACGTCTCGGCTCTACCATGTATTGACTCAATGTGTTCACCACAAAACATATATCTAGCCTCATGTTCGTCAAGTACATCAATGAACCAATCATTTGTCTGTATACTATGGTATCAACTGTCTCTAAAGTAGTATCACATAACAACTTCAAGTTCGATGCCATTGGTGTAGCTATGCAATTGCAATCCATCATCCTGAATCTCTACATGATCTTGATTGTGTATTTTCCTTGACTGAGGAAAATCTCATCTCGTCTCTACCACATGTATAATCCCAAGAGTCATCCCAAAATTCTCAAACTCTAAGATCTACTCCCTCTTAGTGAGGGAAGACATTCAATATCAGTCTGAGCATATCCCTGAGATACTGAGGCAAACGACCCTTTCTTGGATATAGGCTAAGTGATAATGTCTCTCAATACAGCTCCACAATTTGTGCTATAGTCACTCCCTCTGAATTAGAGCTTCCGTGCTCCCTTTGAAACTGAGCACCATGCTCCCTATGCATTTGGACATCCCATATTGGAGTGACTGGTAGCCTTCTCTGTTGTTGATATTATTATGTATCCATCTATGTCATTTGACATCAAATGAGTCTATTGAGATGACCTTCTTGTTCTTAGGGTCACTAGATACCAAGATCCACCATCTTGAACTTTGCGGAAAACTTCTTCTTGGTTTATGCAATTAAATTCTCGTTTCCTATCAGGAATAGGTCATCTACATACAATAGTAGTATCACTGGTTTTCCATCCTTAATATTGAAGTAAAGGTTGGAATTTGCTTTACTCTTGGTAAATCCCAAGCTCATCATAAATCCATCTATCCTGCCATACCATGTCCTAGGTTCCTGCTTCAATCTGTATAAGGATTTTTTTCAACTTGCACACGTGTTTGTTTGTCATGTGTTTTAAATCTCAGTGGCTACTACACATACACTTCCTCTTATACTACACCATTCAAGAAGGTTGTCTTCACATCCATCTAGTGCACCTTTTGCTTCATCATTGCAGCTATCACAAGTATAGCTCTAATCGAAGTGTATCTCTCTACATGTGCAAATGTCTAGTCATAGTCAATTCCTTCTTTATAGGAGAAGCCATGAGCCACAAATCTTGCCTTATACCTCTGTAGTATGCTTGATTTTGCAAATCTTCTTGAATGTCATAGCTGAACAATCATCACTTGTTCTTTGGAATAAGCCTCATCATTCTTCTCTTGTAATTGTACACAATCGTTCCTACAAGTCAAATTTAGTTGCCTGATTAGTTTATTTTCACAACAATACAGTGACATGGGATTAGATCCCTGGTCTCCTCCATACAAACCACAAAGTGGTCACCAACTACTCCATAATAAGACATGTAATTGTATGCTAAAAACAAATAAATGCCGCCAAGGTAGCCCATAGTGTTGAAAAAGTACCAAAGAAATGTTGTTCACCTTGTGATGCCTTGGGGTGGACAAGAACATTAAAAGTGGTCCCTAGTACTTTATAAAGTGAGAAGTACTTTATTTTTATAAATGAGGTTTGAGTTATAAAAATAAATTGAATTTATGAGAAATTAAAAAGGTGGGTGAAATATTTAATGTCTCATTAATATTTAAATGATGTGATTTCAATTAATTTAATGTGAAAAATGAGCATTTAATGAGGACTATAGATCTCATCTAGTCAACTTTTAATCATAGCCATTGATTTAAAAGGTGGTGTTTACCTCAACAAAACTAGGGAAAAGACATTGTTTTGCATTCATTGTGATTCATGAGATTTGGAGAACAAGAGAGGAAAAGAGAGGTTGAGAGGACAAAAAGAGAGAAGAGAAGAAACCCTTGAAATTTTTTGAGATGGCTGAGATACAGACTGAGAATTAAATCTGAGGGAATGATTTTCTAAGAAAACCCTACAGTAGGAAGACACAAATTCCCAGACTGAAAATTTATGTACCTGGCTCAAAAATCGAGGCAAGTCATACAACATTTATTGCTAGTCATACAACACAAATTTTGAGGAAGAAATAACAGTCTATACAACATAGATTCTAGACCGTCCATCAATGGTTTGGGCACAAAATTCAAGGAAGGAATTTGAGAACGAAAAGCAAGGACTATATAGGCTGCTACATGCATATTTTCCAAGGCCGTACAACAAATTTAATTCTTGGCACATGTGGGTAGAATCACTGTTAGTGAAGTTCAGAAATATTGCTGAGTTTGACATGCTTTTCGAGATGAAAAGCTAAGATAAGTACTGTTGTTGTAATTTTGTAAATTTTCCTTATAAGAAATAAAAATTCTCTCTCTAAACATGTTTTCCCTTCAGGGTTTTTATCCTAGACCAATTTGGTCTAAAATCACTAAGTAAAATTTATGCGTGTGTGGCTTTCATAAATCTTTTGAGTTTGAAAAAATTTGAAAAATTTCCATGTTTTTCAAGAAAAAATTAATTTTCATGTATGTAAAGTGATTTTACATTTATGGGGTTTGGGCATTAGACTTCATGTTAAAAACCAAACTTGAAACCGGGTTGGGAAAACAAAATTTTTCATGGTATCAAAGTTGAAGTAAAGGGAAGAAATAAAATTCAATGTGAAATTTCAGATTTGATGAAGAAGGGAGAACATGTGTTTTGTGAAGAAAATAGGTTCTTGGACTGATTAGGGTTATCGCCACCGGACTTAGGATTGACGATAGGATAGATGGGGAAGTTAATTTTATCCCATAGAAGGCTAGAATAGTGTTGATACTGCAAGAAAATGATCTATGGGAGATAATTAACAATACCACTACAAATCTAGTTACAGTTCCTACAAATGCTACAGATAAGGTCGTGTTTGAGAAGGATATACAAGCAAAAAGAATCATCCTTGATGGCATGAAGGATCACGTGATTTCACATGTCTCAGGAAAATACCATGCTCATAAGATGTGGACAACATTAGCAAATGTATACCAGAGTTCGAACGAAAACCAAAAAATGGTGTTAAGGGAGAAGCTGAAGGGTATTCAGATGAAAAAGGGAGAAAACATGGTCTCATACCTTACTAGGATTACACAGGTTCGAGATGAACTTAGAGAAGTAGGGTGAGGGTAAAGGGTGTCGAGTTGGTTTGTACAACTTTGAATGATGTGACGAAGCCATGGGTGTATTTGTCAAGTCTGTAGTTGCACGTAAACATATGCCTAACTGGGATCGTCTCTAGGATGACTTCATTCAAGAGGAGACCCGAAGAGGGTATGTACAGGGTAGTTCATCTCACAACAAATATGACGAAGAGAATGTGGCTTTGGAAACAAAATGAAAAAAGAATTCCAAGAAAGGTTCTAAGGGTGGGACCAAGTAGTAGGATGGTGAGCAAAAGAAGGACATGAGAAAAGTTAAATGCTTTGCTTGCCAGAAGTTTCGACACTATGTTGGACATTGTCCGAACAAGAAGAAGAAGAATCAATAGGCGATAACAGCAACTGAAATCGATGAGTATGATGCTCGATTCGAGAGAGATTTCTCTCTCTATGTTGGTTGTACAGAGAGAGAATCTATCACCAGCAGTGTTATGGAGGACTAGACAGAGCATTCCATGATTGTTGGTCAATCACTAAGTGCATCCACCACTCCTTCCACTTGGTACATTAATAGTAGGGCTTCGAGCCATATGACAGGTGTACATGACATGTTCACTGCAATGACTAAGACAAGCTTGTACTTGGAGGTGGTGTTAGGTGATGATACAATTGTGAGAGCAATTGGGTGTGGGACTGGCAGCTTTCAGAGGGAGTCCATGGAGTCCATGACTCTAAGAGATGTCTTGTACATCCCCAAGCAAAAGAACCTTGTTTTAGTTTCCATTATTGAGTACATGGGCTTTGGATTGTATGTCCTAAATGGGAAAGTCCATGTCTTTTCCAAAGTAGAGGGGCCATCTGCTTCATATTCCATTGGAGTTAAATGTGGGAATCTGTATAAGCTTCTCTTCTAGCCTCATCATGCATTGGTGCACACTATCAACAGTAGTGAGTTGTGCAATCTATGGCATAGGAGGATGGCCCATCTCCATCATTCAACTTTGAGGATACTAAGAGATATGACTAAATGTATATTAGAGTTCGACACATAGCATAGTGGTGTGTGTAGAGGGTGTGCTTTGGAAAATTACACCAAGACTGTTTTTCTGAGTAGTGACAACAAATCAGAGGGAGTGATTGAATTGATACATTCAAACTTGTGTGGTTCTATGTCATCTTCCTCTTTGACAATATTTGAGTACTATGTCACTTCATTAATGATTATTCTAGGAAGACCTATATCAACTTCTTGAGGAACAAGAAGTCTGAATAAGTCTTGAAGATGTTCCAAGAGTTTAAAGCCCTTGTGGAGAAACAAACATGGAGGAGGATTCAAGTACTCATATCAGACAATGGGGGTGAGTATACCTCCAAGGAATTTGAAGAGTTTTGCAGACAAGAGAGGATAAAGAGGAAGCTGGCAGTTCCATATACTCCACAACATAATGGTGTTGCTACAAGGAAGAACCGAGCTATTTTGGGAGCATCTAGAGCCATGTTGCATGATTAGTCTTCATTCATTTCTATGGGAAGAGGCCTATAATACCTTCATGTATAGAGGAAAGTTGTAGTGAGGAGGGAGGTGAGATTTGAGGAGTGTGCCTTTAGGAAATATCAGGATTTTGAGCAGGAAGAGCATCAGACTTCTACTCCACACATGACTATATCTCAGAGTTCAACTAGTCAAGGTACAGGGTCACACGTCTCAGGTGTGACAAGTCCACAAGTTTCAGGATCTTCAAGTACAAGGGCTCAATCTATAGGGACTTTTGATACAAGGATAGGCTCTTCGATCATAGTTCATAGGATTCATCTTCATGCGATTCGAGTTCACTTGTTTTGATTCACCGAGCACAAGATCTTAGACCACATGTACTTCAGGTAGACATTTGTCAGATGAGGAGGTTTAGGAGGAGGATCTGCCATAGGAAGCTACTTCCAAGAAGAGAAAGACGGGTTGACTTAAAGATCTTGTGAAAGAAGCTGATGAGTCTGTTGGGCCATCAAAGAGGGGAGTTAGAGAGAGTAAAGCACCAAAGAGGTTTTCTAGTTATATGGCAGAGGTGACCAGTTGACGACAGTCAGAGCCATCTGTTATAGTTGATTTTACCACACAACGTAGATCACACATTTATGGCCTTCCTTGTCCCTCTATAGACTCTTTAGACCCAATGGACTTATATTATACTTTGATGTTCCAAGATCATCCCTAAAAAACACTTGTTTATTGTTGTACATGACTTTTAAAGCTATACTCGCGTATACACACGACTTTTGACCTCAAACTCATGTACATCGAAATGTGTGCATAAGTCCAAATATTTTTGGAGTTTTCCTCATATGAGTCCGAATAACTTGATATTCCTTGAGAACGCTCGGATTCGACCCTCCATTACCTCTTTAAAGTGCTATATAAGGAACCCCTTGGATACATTGAAGGGAGAGAAATTGAAGAGCAAGGAAACTATAGTCCATTGTTGCCTCAGCTTTGCTTATACTTGAGTTTGCATCCGTTTGTCCCTTGGAGCACATAGTGTTCTTCCAATGCTTGCCTTTTCTTTGTGAGCTTGCTATCGAGAGATGGAGGATTGAAGTGGTGGAGGACTCGGTTTCTCCGGTTCGCAGAAGTGTCGTCAGAGTTTGTCACTATTGTATCTTTGATTTATTAATAGAAATATATTTTCCTGTCCAATTCATGTGCATTTTGAATATGAATATTGAATCCATGGATGTATTTAATTACTTATACATGGTTGATTATATATGCTAGGATAACTGTAACACATTTATATATATCATGCTTGCTTTGTTTGTTGTTGTTGAGAGCAAATTGTAATTGCAATTGCATTGGAAAATCTCAACGAGGATCTACTTCAACCGTCCAGAATAAGGTACGATTTGATATCCCTTAGTGTTAGATTTGCTTATTGTTCTTGCATATTGGGAAAGATTGATTTCTGGTGTCATGTTGTCTATTGTGGTACCCCTAAGCCATATGAAGTTTCTCTCTGTAACAGAATTGACGACTCCATTGGGGACGTTCCTTGTTTTTATTTGGGGTTTGGGGGCACAATGTGCTTGACTTGCTCTCCATTTCTCCCTGTTTCTATGTTGCATTTAGTAGTATGTTCATCCATTGACACCCCCCTAGATTGGTTTGACCCTTGGCCTGCTTTTTACCACTTTCTTCTCTGTATACATAGGTTTTTTGGCTAAAAGTCGTGTACATACGCAGGTTTTTGGCCAAAAGTCCTGTATACGTGCAAGTTTTTGGCTAAAAGCCACGTATACATGCAAGTTTTTGGCTAAAAGTCGCGTACATACGCTACTGCTCTTTGAACAGTCGTGTACATCCTCCCTTTTGGTTGATTTTGATGTTGTGGGAAGTTGTTGGGTGGGTTGTGAGTGTGGCTGGGTATTCTTGGGTTTTGATGTTGTCTGTTGACTGCTTCTTTCATGACCAGAGACCATTTTTTCATTGATTTTTCTTTGAAAGTAGTTCTATTCATTTATCTCCTTTTTTGTTTTTCCATTAGTACATTAGTCTTTTTTGTCTCGGTGTCTTGCTTGGCTTGTGTTTGATGCTTGCTGCAAAGAATGAGAGTTTTAATGACTTGTATTGCATTTTCAAAATAATTATATAGTTGCATTCTTACTTTCATCTCACATATGGATTTAAAGAGGTACTTGCATTGGATTTCTTGGATGAAAGTTGTGTTTAAGCTTTCATATAGGAAGGATTGCATTGGCATTCGAAAGGGAGTGAATATTTATGCATCTCATGTAGTGGCATACCCTGTTTTTCATTCAACAAAATTGCACTTGGCATTGTTTGTTAGGTGTGCACATTTATTTCACTACTGAGTCACAATATCATTAGTTGCACGACCATTTCCCTTTGATTAATTGCAACCATTAAAATCAATTCTTAATTAAAATGAACTACACATTTTCTTTGTTAGGGTAGACCAACAAGATTAGGATTTAGAGTCTTGGAATAGTTCATTGTGAGTTAATTCTCCAAGACTACTAAACACAACAAGTAGGTGTTTGTCTAGGTGAGAGAGAGAAATCCTTGGTATAATTAGTGTTTCTCAGGAGGCTCCTCTTACACAGGACTTAAGCATGAGGCAGCGTACACGATTGTGATTGGGATAGCTCTTGGTCACTTTCTGTGATCGCCAGAGATATTTCCAGGATCGTATTCGTATCTGGGGGCTTTTGAGGTACCGGTTGGTGCTTTCGAGCTTCGGGCTTTGCTACCCTGCCCATACAGTTGATCCCGCCTGCGACTGCCCGCCTGAGCATTGGTTATATTGGGGCAAACTTAGTTTCCTTACCTAGGTATTGCAGGGGGTACTTGCAGAGGTTATTTTGTACATGACTTGGCTAGGTAGGGGTCAGACAACACAGTCGCTTTACGCGTTGAAGCTGAGGGCCACTATAATTGGTTACATACCTCCGCCTGTAGTGTATGGGAGTCTCAAGCCTCTCCTAGGCGAGGAATACTTGCTGCATTCAGGAGCTTACATATACTCCCCTTGGTTTTCTTGTTTTTTTGCTGTAGATTCTCTTAGGAGTGTGCTCTTTGTGCAGTAGTTGGATTTTGGGTAGCAATTACTTGAGTATATTTATGTTCTCTTGACTTTGAGTCCTTTTATGTTCGACATGTTTGATATCACTACTAGTATCCCGTCACCTACTTTAGGTCCTAATGCGGACCCTGATGTTGGACTAGGGGGCACCACAACCCCTTAACTTGATTATAGATTCGGGAGTGGTCATATTCCATCCTCTACTCCATTTGTGAAGGATTTTCACTCCCTTTGTCTGGTCATAACACTAATGTTCACCCTCATAGGGGTGGTAGTGGATACGTGAATGTTGGGTCTACAACTTACATTCCTTCTTATGTGCCATTGTCCACCGCATTGTTTCCTTTGAATGTAGTTTTCATGTACAATCCTCCCTATATCCTATAGTTTGGAATCTTTACTGACTGTTTCCCGTTGTTTTGGACTAATATTATTGTCATGTAGGGTCTGGTTTTTTGTACACTCTCTTCAAATCTTTGATCCGTTCGTGCCTATCCTAGGTATAATGCCTGAATTGGCATATAGGTTAGGATTTCACATCCGCCTGCATTTTTGCATGACCTTATGACCGTTTCATTTTAGCCTTAGGTACGAACCCATTCCATGATATAACGAAACCTTCATGCTGCTGTTAGAAGTGGTATTATGAGAATGGTAGAGTTTTATTTTACATGGGTGCCCTAGTTAGATCCTCTTTTTCATTTGGTGCCCATGCTGAGATACCTGCCTTAGGTTGTGGGAGTCTCTTTTTAGTTCCACCATGTCCTTGAGCAAGAGTTTCATACTCCTCTTGAACTTTATGTTGGCTTTTCCCCATAGGGACTCCCTTGTATATGTCAAGTTGTAATTGCATTTTATGAGTTTTGCTTGTCTTTTTGAGCTTTACGCCGACTCCCTGACTTTGATTTATCAACCATATAGCCTGAGCTTGTCTCATGTCTATCCAAGCAGAGCCTTTGTATATATCCTTTGCAGCTTAATCACCCCTTTATCGGGAGGAGACCTTTCCCCGAGTGTCATTATCCGACACATGTTTCCTTGCATTGAGCATAGGTATGTTCCACTGCATGGAACTAGCTTTCCTACCCCTGACACTCATCTCCTCCTAGCTATGTACTATAAAACACTTTGATTCATTTTCAAGCTTTTAAAAATATCTGAAAAAGTCCAAAAATATAAAAAAACATAAAAAGACGGATAAGAAAAGATGTTATCTTTGCCAGCAGTCGAGTCATGTTGCCTTCGAACAAAGCACTGTATGTCACATCCATTGGTTGGGTTATTAGTTTGAATTTTGGAGTTGTACTCGTTACTCTGAGTTTATCTCCATCGACTCGTTATGCTTCCAGTCCCTATGGAGCCTTTGTTGATGCCTCATGTGTCGCAGAGGTCCCAGTTTGCATATCGAGTCCATGCTGCCTACCTTCAGTCACCATTTTCCTTATGCTCTTGTTCCAAGGAAGTTGAATCCTGAGTCGACCATTCCTCAGTTATTTTGAATTTGAATATCAGCCATTCCCGGTGTTGTTACTGGTTCGTGCACATATTGTTCGTTGAGTTCTTCCACATTATACATCCTTGCTGAGTACCTCGTGTTGGTTGATGGGAGATGCCATAATGCCCTCCTTCTAGCAGAGTCCATTCCATTGGCATCAAATCATTTATTATGGAATAGGATCCTAGAGTCATTTGATTGCCTTGAGACTTACAGTCATTAGTGGTAGGTTCTCTCGTCATTGATAGTTTTGGGCATACATCAATGTCCCCTGATCGATGGATTCTTTCAAGTGTTCGACCTCAACACATGTATTCACACTTGTTAGATTGCACTATGTACCTTGGTTCCCATTTTCATTATCGGTGAGTTATCTTGCGCCTGTTAACGGTATACATCAATGACCGATACTCAGACGATGGACTACTATGTTTGACCTCGACACATCTATTCACATAGTAGGACATGTACTTGTAGCGGTTCGCGTAGAAGACCTTCCATCTTGGTGGCATTCCATATATGCTACCTCCTTGATCATGCCAGTATTCA
The DNA here is from genome assembly GCA_001517045.1 of Pseudotsuga menziesii. Classification (NCBI taxonomy): domain Eukaryota; kingdom Viridiplantae; phylum Streptophyta; class Pinopsida; order Pinales; family Pinaceae; genus Pseudotsuga; species Pseudotsuga menziesii. The sequence goes on from LPNX010438718.1 coordinate 322,858, forward strand.
TGAGATTTCAGCTCTTGTGATCATGATTCTAGTCTTTCTAGTGTATATAAGATATCTTCATCCATTATGGAGATCTTGATCCATTGTATGTTGTACGTGGCGATGACCACACATGACACTTTGTATTTCATGCCTATTCATGGCCATTGTACTCTTATGTATCCGGGACTACTACATGTATTTGCAGTCACATGTAGAGATTTATCATTATATCATACTGATGAGTGGTTGGTTCTTCCACCTGGGCCTTCATTACTCCACTTCTGGGATGGATTTTATAATGTATTTCGGCCATCATGTTACCCCTCTGACCTCACACATTAGGGGGCATCTGTTATAGCTGATTTTACCACACTAGTTAGATCACACATTTATGGCCTTCCTTGTTCCTCTGCAGACTCTTTAGACCCCATGGACTTATATTATACTTTGATGTTCCAAGATCATCCCTAAAAAACACCTGTTTATTGTTGTACGTGACGTTTAAAGCTATACTCGCGTATACACGACTTTTGACCTCAAACCTGCGTACATCGGGATGTATGCATAAGTCCAAATATTTTTGAATTTTTTCTCATATGAGTCCGAATAACTTGAATCTTGGCCTTCCATATGCCTTGAGAACGCTCGGATCCGACCCTCCATTACCTCTTTGGAGTGCTATATAAAGAACCCCTTTGATACATTGAAGGGAGAGAAATTGAAGGGCAAGGAAACTATAGTCCATTGTTGCCTCTGTTTTTTGCATCCCATTGTCCATTGGAGCACATAATGTTCTTCCCAAGCTTTCCTTTGCTTTGTGAGCTTGCTATCGAGATATGGAGGATTGAAGTCGTGGAGGCCCAGGTGGAGGACTCGGTTTCTTCGGTTCGCATAAGTGTCGACAGAGTTTGTCACTATTCTATCTCTGATTTATTAATAGAAATATCTTTTCCTGACCAATTCATGTGAATTTTGAATATGAATATTGAATCCATGGATGTATTTAATTGCTTATACATGGTTGATTTTATATGCTAGGATAACTCTAACACATTTATATATATCATGCTTGCTTTGTTTGTTGTTATTGAGAGCAAATTGTAATTGCAATTGCATTAGAGAAGCTCAACGGGGATCTACTTCAACTCTTCGGAATAAGGTATGATTTGATATCCCTTAGTGTTATATTTGCTTACTGTTCTTGCTTATTGGGAAATGTTGATTTATGGTGTCATACTATCTGTTGTGGTATCCCCAAGCCATAGGAAGTTTCTATCCATAACACCATCCACCTTGAAGGAGGCATCCACACATCAGGTTTGGAGAGATGCCATGATGGAAGAGTACAACCCATCATAAAGAATAATGCGTGGGAGATTGTTTCGAGACCAGAGGGGAAGTCAATTGTGACTTCCATGTGGTTGTACACGATCAAACCTATTGCGGATGGAAACATTGAAAAGTACAAAGCTCTTTTTGCGGCGTGTGGGTTCTCACAGGTAGAGGTAGTTGACTATGACAAGACCTTTGCGTCGGTTGCTCGATATTCCTTGATTAAGGCAGTAATTTCCATAGTTGCATAGATGGGTTGGAAGATCCACCAAATGGATGCGAAGATTGCATTTCTCAATGGAGAAACCACAGGGATTTGAGGTTCATGGGAGAGATTTTCATGTGTGCAAGATGAAAAAGGCCTTGTATGGACTGAAGAAAGCTCCTCGAGCTTGGTATTCTAGGATTGAATCTTACTTGCTGTCGATTGGATTTCAGAAGAGTGAGGTTGATCACAACCTGTACTTAATTGTGGTTAGAGATGATCCACTCATTCTTTTGTAGTATGTTGATGACTTGTTTATCACAAGAGAACATTTGATTGTAGCTTGCAAGAGAGATCTTGTTTCAAAGTTCGAGATGATTGATCTTGGAATGATGCACTATTATTTGGGGATGGAGGTTTGGCAAGAGGATGGACATGTTTTCTTGGGGCAGGGAAAATATGTAGCTGATATTCTTAAGATATTTCAGATGGAGGGTTGCAGACCAATGTCCACACCCATGATCACCACCTAAAAGAAGCTTCGGGCTTATGAGGAAGAGTTGGATGATCGTACCTTATATTGTTTGCTCATTGGATCGTTGATGTGTCTGGTCAATACCAGACAAGATTTGTGTTTTGTGGTGAACACTCTCAGCCAGTTCATGATGGATCCTAGGAGAGTGCACTGGATAGTCACAAAACATGTGCTGAGATACCTTGCTGGGATAATAGACTATGGTCTGGACTACATGAGGTCAAATGGAGTTGGCTTGATTGGCTTCACAGATTTAGATTGGGTCGGCCATGCATCGGACTAGAAGAGCAGTCTCGTTGTTGCTTCAGTTTAGGCTCAGTAGTCGTGTCATGGTTCAGTCGGAATGAAAAGCCCGTTGCTTTGAGTTATGCAGAGGATGAGTACATGGCAACCAGTCAAGCTAGTTGCAAGGCATTGTGGTTTCACAAGTTGTCGGTTGACTTATTTGATCAGGAGTTGAGGTCTACAGTTATTTACTGCGACAATCAAAGTTGCATCAGCCTCTCTGAGAAACCAATATTCCATGACAGGTCAAAGCATATAGAGATCAAATAACACTTCACCACAGACTATGTTTAGAGGGGCGTTGTGGACTTACCATACATATCTATTAAGGAGTAGGTAACTGACATTCTAAAAAGATCTTCGGAGAGAAAAAAAACATATTCACTTCACAGACATGTTGGGGGTGGTGAAAAACACTTTCCTCAGTAAGAGGGAGTGTTGAAAAAGTAACAAGGAAATGTTGTTCACCTTGTGATGCTTTTGGGTGGACAAGAACATTAAAAGTGGTCCCTAGTACTTTATAAAGTGAGAAGTACTTTATTTTTATAAATTCACTTTATAAAGGAGGTTTGAGTTATAAAACTAAATTGACTTTATGAGAAATTAAAAAGGTGGGTGAAATATTTAATGTCTCATTAATATTTAAATGATGTGACTTAAATTCATTTAATATGAAAAGTGAGCATTTAATGAGGACCATAGATCTCATCTAGTCAACTTTTAATCATAACCATTGATTTGAAAGGAGGTGGTTACCTAAAAAAACTAGGGAAAAGGCATGTTTTTTCATTCATTGTGATTCATGAGATTTGGAGAACAAGAGAGAAAAAGAGAAGTCGAGAGGACAAAAAGAGAAGAAACCCTTGAAAGTTTTTGAGATGGTTGAGTCATATGCTAAGAATTAAATATGAGGGCATGATTTTCTAGGCAACCCATACAACAAGAGGACACAAATTCCGAGACTAAAAATTTATGTAATTGGCACAAAAATTGAGGGAAGCCGTACAACATTTATTGCTAGTCATACAACATAGATTTCGAGGCAGAAATATCACAGTCCATACAACAAAAATTTTAGACAGTACAACAGTGATTTGGGCAAGAAATTTAAGGAAGGAATTTTGGCATGGAAATTAAGGACTGTACAGGCTACTACAAGCACATTTTCCAAGGTTGTACAACAGATTTAATTGCTGGCACGTATGGGCAGAATCATTGTCAGTGATGTTCATAAATACTGCTGAGTTTGACACGCTTTTTGAGATGAAAAAATGAGACAAATACTATTGTTGTGATTTTGTAAATTCACCTTAGAAGAAATACAAATTCTCTCTCTGAAGAGGTTTTCCCTTTGGGGTTTTATCGTGGACCAATTTGGTAAAAAATCACAGAGTAAAATTTATGTGTGTGGATGTCATAAATTTGTTGAGTTTGAAAGTGTGGTTGTCATACATTTTTAGAGTTTGAAAAAGTTGAAAATTTTCCATGTGTTTCAAGAAAAATTTAATTTTCATGTATGTAAAGTAATTTTACATTTATGGGGTTCAGGATTAAAATTCATGTGAAAAACCAAACTTGAAAACCAGTTCGGGAAAACAAAAAATTTTGTATAGAAGAGAGACCACCTTCCACCAAACAAGCAAGCCCTTCCACATAAAAAAGTGGATAAAAGTTTACAATTTGGCCACAAACAAATAGTTCAACCCAGTCTGCAACATTCAAACTAGGGATGGAATTTGACGAGGAAATTTCCCATCGCGAAGTGATTTTCCCATCAAATACAATAAAAAAATATAAATGAACAGCATAAATATTCTTTAAAATTGTCAAAATGGGTCCAAAGAGTTGTCAAAAATATCAAATTTGACAAGTTATTTCGTTTTCAAATCCCTACCCTTGATTCAAACTGCAGACATCTCCCCACCTCTAAGAAACAACTATCATCCTGGATCAAGCTTACGCCAATAGCTGCCATAGGAAAATACGATGTGAAAATTGCACCACAATCGAAGACAAAGACCACTACCATGATGTGACTTGTACCAACATAATTATACGACAAAACAAGTCGATTCATGATAGAAAATCCAAAGACAACTGAGGGTCTACATGGAAAACTTACTGATATTTTGTCATTTAAATTCGACATGATCTCAGGATCACCATCAAGAGAAAATTCCCCACCGCAAACTCAATGAAGGGAAAGGTTCCTTATGTTCCTTGCAAGCAATGGAACACCTACAGGACATGCTCGAGTTAAAATCCGTTCGTAACCAATTCTATGAAGTAGGCTTCATGAATTGATTGGATGTAGCTTGGGTGGTTGGGAGGAATAATTGTTACCCTCTTCACCCAGGTTCAATTCTTGTAAGGGACGTAATGCTCTTGTTGAGCCTCTATGTAATTTGGCCATACCTTGATTCTCTTGAATAATAGGTGTTGGCATATTTCGAGTGAAAAAAAAGAACTAGGATTCGCGAGCGACAACAAGATGCCTCCGACACCAGCTGAGAGGGAGGAGATTCCCAAAAAAATACAACAAAACCAAGAAAGGGAAAACCTATAATCACGCGAGAGAGCAAACCCTTGGCCGAAAAAAAAACAGAATCGACCATTGTGTCAAATATTCAACGAAGTACAAAGCCTCTTTTCCCATGAATGATCTACCAATTCATTATCCAGCCTCTCAAAGTCTGCGTGGGTCATGTCCTTCACCTTTTACTCCCGTTAGGATACCATTTTCTCAGTAAGTTGCTACTAAAAAAATCACACAGATCAAAGATAGACCATGAATTATAGCGATTGAGACGAAAATGATTCGAGCTTAGTTCGATTTGTTCAATGGAGGCCCATGCCACGATCTTCTCAAAAGCCTATAGATTTCACAGCCTACAAAGTGGTCCTTGTTGAACCAATAAATCCCCAAATAGGGTGTCCAATTTATTTGCACCAAAAGAGGAGAGTAGATAGTTGAAGAGAGCTAATATGGTTGGCCATCTTCGTTGGTCGTACTGTTAATAAGGAACAAATCTGGAAATAAGTAAATTGATCATCAAGATCTGAATCTAGGTCACCAAAAAGAGACATGTCCAAGCTAAGATCAACACAAACCTGAAGCACAATGATGTGCCAAGCTTGTTCTCCAAGCAATTTGGAGATTGTGGAGATCATGAAGGAAAGCCCTAGATTCGAACATAAGCTCTTAAAAAAGTTATTGCAATCCCGTCTTTCTTCTGTCTGGTACAATCTGGCAGTCCTCTCTCCCTTGGCTAATCCCTTCCTAATCTCTACCTAAAGGTTCAAAGAACAAGAGAAAAAATACAACAAGGAAAATGCAAGCACCAAGCATTGTCCCTATCTTTGGATCATCTCATTCATATCACATTTCCTCCATAGAATATTCATGACTTCAAGTCGTGTCTCTCTTTGATGTGAAAAAGATACAACATCACAACAATTACCAGATCTAGAATGGTCTCATCAAGAGCCATGACCAAAACATTGAGCTCGTAAGGGGCCTGTTAGCACCATTTTTGGGCTAAATAATTGATAAGGGATATGGCAAGTAAATGGAGAAATAAGGTTAGTAAATTTCCTTATCATATGAACTTAATGAATGCTAATGAGATTCTGCAGGTATTCCAAAGGATCATTTCAAAGTTGGAAATACAAAACAATTGAAAAATTCTAGTTTTCATCTTTGCTAATGAATAAGAATGAAGAAATCCACTCCAGGTTAAATGGTGACCGCAAATGAACGGCCTAGATGTACAACGGACAAGATCAAAGGCCAAAAACTCATTTATGCCCAAGGAAAGTTGGCAACAGAAGAGCGGAAAAGGCAAGGAAATTTGGTTTTGAAAGTTAGAATCCCGAATTCCGAGTTCCATAGTCCAAGATCCGACAACCGAGGAGGACTTCCACACAAATCAACGGTCCAGAAAAAAGGCAGGAGTGGAAAGGCGGAAGCAGAAAAGGAAGAATCACAGTCGCAGAAGTTGGAAAATCCACCTTCCGCTTTCTGCTAAAGGCAGAAGCAGAAAGGCGAGAGCAGAAAGATCAACATCGAACTTCGAAGAAGTTAAAATCCCGATTTCTGTTTTTCGCAGTCCCAAGATTCGACGGCTCAAATTGCTTCCGCCAAAGACCAACGACTCGGAAAAGAACAAAGAGTGGAGATTGGAAAGCGGAAAAACCAAAGGATTTGGTCATGAAAGGTTGAAGTTCCGCATTCCACCAAATCGACGATCCAGAGAGTTTCCGCAAAGATCAACGGCTCAGAAAGGAGCAAAAAGACAAAAATTAGAAAACGGAAATATAAAGAGTCTAGTCGTGAAAAGGTTAAGTTCTGCGTTCCGTGATCCACAAGATCAATGGTTCGGAAAGTTTCGGCATAGGATCAACAGTCTGAAATGATTCCGCATCAAAATAATAGAATCAGAAGGGTGGACGAGGGAAACACAACAATTCGGTCGTAAAAGGTTTGAAATTCTTTCTTTCACGATCTGAAAGATCTACGGTTCAGGGGGATCCCGCACAAGATCAACGGTGCAGAAAGGAATGAGAAAACGAAAGGTAGAAACATAAAATTCAGCATCGTAAAAGAGGAGATCTCGCTTTTCGTTTTCCGTAGCTCGCAGCTTGATCTTAGATCAACGACTGAGAATGAATCTTGTTGAGATCGACAGTGCGGGAAAGGGGAACATGCGCACAGGATAAATAGATGGCTTGATATACAGAACTTGGTAGGCCCCGTAGCGTTCAACGACCCAAATCATCCTTGATCTCAGATCAACGGTGGAGATTGATTCCGCTGATCTAACCTACACGAAGAAAATAACTTTCCATATCTGCTGAATTGCTTGAAGGGTTGCATGTTTCAACGGTCAAGATTTATGGTGGAGTAAGATCAACGTCGAAGGTGAATTCAACTGATTCAACAAGCACACATAAATGAACAATTGAAATCAACGAAATTGGGTATAAAGTGCAAGTTTTTAACGGCCCATATCAATGACAGGAAGAGATCTACGACTGAGTTTTATATCGCAGGCGGAAGATGCAAGGCAATTTTGAAGCTATTGCAGATCGTCGAAGGTGCTTTGAGCCATCGTTTTCATCCAACAGGCGTGGTTTCCAGGTGTTTAATTTTCCATTTTTTTCCATCATGCACGTCCCAGCATGCTTTCCTGTTTTGTTTATGATCATGGCGAATCTGCCAGATCAAAATTGGTTAGCATTGATTCCTAATTTTGTAACTGATTTTGTAACTGATTTTAGGCTTTTGAGGTTAGTCTCGAGAGCCTGTTAATGTTATAAATATACCCTCAATAGAGGAAAACAGGGTTGGAACCTATGAAGTTCTGGGTTATGTATTTTGAGATCCGCCCTTAATAAAAATGACAGAGCCGAATACTGGCTTGTTGCTGCAAAGATTCCTGTGTGTTTCATAGTTACAGTTTGTAATTTCCTTTCTTATGTGCATGTCTTCCTGTTAAACTTACCAATATGTTTTCTTTTCATATCTGGAATGAGCGTGTAATAGTTCAGAATTCACACATGTTTATGCTCTGGCTATTTGTTTCAGATATCCACAAACCTTTCCAACCAAAGTTGATGTAGAATTCATCTTTTAGGTGCTTTGTGTTGATGGACTATTTTTGTTCCTTCTTTATCACTAGACAAACTACTATTTGATTATAACCGAGTGCTACCTTGCCTTCGTAGAATTTGACCTGCAAACTTTTTTGTAATTTATGAATATTTGTGACTTCATAGCCCAATTTATGCTTGCCCTATTTCAACCACCAATTCAATCTGAACTTTATTTCATTTTATATTGGCATTTTTAAAAATCTGTGAGAGATCCCTCTCTAGAAAGGAAGAAGCCATCTCCCTTTCTTAAAGTGGTTCTGCTATTACCTTGGGATTTACCTTTTGCAACCTTGGGTACATTTTGAGTGGTAACAAATTGGTGTCGTCGAGGACGAAAGTCAAATATTCCTTGGGTATGAACGACAAAGTTTTAGATCTGACTGTTGATGGTGAACAAACATCAAGAAGGTTGTGCATCTTTCACCTAGTGACTCCATTCTCAAAGAATGAATAATTCAAATTTCAGCAACTCCACTGGTGGCATGATCCAAAAATCAAGTTTTCAAAGAGAACCAATAGACTCTAATAGGGAAATGAGCTCAATGTAAAGACATGGAAAGGCATGATGAAAAAATAAGGTACTAAAGTGTGAATATTCTCCAAGATGTCTTATCATTTCTTGTAAATTTTTTCCTATCTTTTCCTAAGCTTGTCAAAACAGTTTTCCATTGTTTATTGCACTCAAAACAAAACCATGAATTTACTCTTTTATATCCTTCTTTGCAAAATGAAAGTATCTCTTCATCCTGTGCATATAATTTTGATCAAGATCTTTTATTTGAACCACATGACATCAAGGATCAACCTTCTAAGCCTCATGATACCACAGTCGATACTACATCCTTTTCATATAGTCATGTTTCTTCCAAGATTCCAAATCGGTATAGACCACTTCACCTACCTCCTATCCTTCATGATTTTTCTACAAAGCACCACAAGTACCTTCCTAAGTTTGATGGAGAATCCAAGAACCTTATAGCTGAGAAACATCTACAAGCCTTTGAGCATTTCCTTTACCTCTTTGGAGTAGAACATGATGATGTTTGCATGAGGGATTTTTCCCAATCTTTGCAAGGAGATGTTAAAGAATGGTTTAAGCATTTGCAACCTGAATCCATTAAGAAATGGGAAGAGTTTTCTGATATATTTTTGAGGTAAGAGGAGGTCATTGGACCAAGTTCTTTCAAATTTTTATTCCATGAAGAAACAAGAGGGTGAAGCCATGTTTAGTTTTAACAGGAGGTTTGCAAATTTTTACGATAATATGCCAAAAAAGATTCAACTATTAGTAGGTGCTGCAAAAGCCCATTATGCTGATGCCTTTGACAGTGACTTTGCATTATTATTGAGAGAGAGAAAATCAGTAAGTCTTCCTGTTATGTTTCAAAATGCTTTAGAAGTGGAAGCTAATATGATGGCAAGTGGAAAAATAAAGCAAAAAGTAGAAACAGACAAAGAAAAGCTAGAGAAGAAAATGTGCCTTCTGCTTTTGCTGATGTTTCTTCTAATGATGTAAAATTTGAAATGATGTTGAAAGCAAGGGAGAAATTGATGGATAGGCTGACTGTAGATAGTAGAACATTGAACAGAGGACAAAATGAACCTCAAATCAGAAAACCAAACTTCAGAATGTTCGAACCTCCCTCACCTCCACAAATTAAACAGAGAGATATGAGGAATCCTAGAAATCCAGATGATCAGCAAACAAGGCCACCTTTCCCTGAGAATTATGTTGCACATGAAGAAGAGGCTGAATCTATAGAAGAGAATATTCACCTTTTTGGTGAATTGGATTCTGAAATATACATCACTACGGAAGAACATAGTATGTTCGCTCAAGAGGATGACAATAATGATTGTGAGGAAGGGTCAGACCAGTACCAAAGAGGATATTTGCATGCTATTGATGATGTTCAGAGAAAGATCAATTTAAGAAATAGGGATGTTATTGTAAATAAAGGAAGGTTCAATCAAAATCAACCTTCTAGTAGCCAACATAATACAGAAAAGAAAAATGAAAGACAAAAAGATCCTATTGTATATAAAGAATCTAAAAATAAAATAGAAAAAACAAAAGAAGCGAGACAACCAACACAGATGGAGGTAGAAAAACCTGTTTCAACTTTCAATTTGGAGACAGAACTCTCAAAATTGAAAATTTCCATTCCTTTCAATAAGTTGTTGAAAAATAGAGAATACATAGATAAAATAACATATATGGTCAGGAGTCCGAAAAAATTTCAGCCAAAAAATCATGTTATCTATGTTGTTGATACTGACTTAGAGTTTTCCATTTTCTTTAATGATAGTCCTCCTTGTGATCCTGGAATTCTTGTACCAATTGAAGTTAAGGAAGATGAAGAGTTTGCAAAGAGAAGAGGCTTTGAAACAAAAAATAGAAAGATGATCAACCCAATGTTATACAAGAAGAAGGTTATAAGAGTCAGTTTTATGAAGAATGCAATCAGCTTGTCATAAATTATGTTAACCATGGTTTTAAAAAGGATTTTGGTCCACCTATATATGATGAATATGAGGAGGATTACTTGGGTGTTATGCCTAAAAAACCAACAGTCTACAATGAAGATTTGAATCAGGGAGAAGAAAATGAGGGTTCTCGAATGGATGTTTCTTTTGGTTTTTCAAATTAAATTTTTTTTTGTCAAGAAGAAATCTTTTGGCTTGATCCTATTGAAAAAATGCATGAGAGGTATCAAGTTATTAAGTTTGGCATTTTCAATGAAATAGTTGATATCTCATGTACAAGTTGTCAGGAACATTCCTTGCATGATTCTCTTGAAGACTAGTTTGATAGTGTGCAGGTGGAGTTACAGTTTGAGCAACCTTACTGGGGTAAACAAATAACAGAAAAATTTGAAGGATGCCAGGGATTTTATGATCCACTGGCAGAGTACATGGAGAAGCTTTGCAATGGTAATGACTGGTTATGTCTTTACAGTAAAGATCAATTTCATTATCATAACATTTTTCCATTAAGTTTTTCATCTTTGCTTTTGATCATTCATGAAGATAAAGTTGGTTTATGGGATCATTTGCTTGATTGGCTTCACTGGGGGTCAAAAGTTACTTGATTGGCATTGATGCTTAGTAAGTAGGGTAGGTAGGTATGGATAAGCTCGACACGGCGAGCATTTCTTTTAGTATTTTTTCAGTTTGTTTCAGCATCAGTTTAGTTTTTGTTTCAGAACATGTTGTAGATTTCAGGAAATCTTGGGAGCAGCCCAATGGATTTGGCACCTGATCTACGTGGTTCTTTGCTACTTCGCAGGGAGGATATCATCACGAGTTGGAGCCAGTTGTTAGCACCATTTTTTGGCTAAATAATTGATAAGGGATTTGGCAAGTATATGGAGAAATAAGGTTAGAAAATTTCCTTATCATATGAACTTGATGAATGCTAATGAGATTCTGCATGTATTTCAAATGACCATTTCTAAGTTGGAAATACAAAACAATTGAAAAATTCCAGTTTTCAACTTTGCTATTGAATAAGAATGAATAAATCCCCTCCACGTTAAATGGTGACAACAAATGAACGGCCTGGATGCACAGCGGACAAGATCAAAAGCCAAAAATTCATTTCCACCAAAGGAAATTCGAGAGCGGAAGAGTGGAAAAGGCAAGGAAATTTGGTTTTGAAAGTTAGAATCCCGAATTTCGAGTTTTGCAATCCAAGATCCGACGGTTGAGAAGGACTTCCGCACAAATCGACGGTCCAGAAAAAGGCGAGAGAAGAAAGGCGAAAGCGGAAAAGGTAGAATCACAGTCATGAAAGTTGGAAAATCCACCTTCCACTCTTCGCTAAACGCAGAAGCAGAAAGGTGAGAGCGGAAAGATCAACATTGAACTTTGAAGAAGTTAAAATCCCGATTTCCGTTTTTCGTTTTCCACAGTCCGAAGATCCGACGGCTCAGAGCGCTTCCGCCAAAGATCAACGGCTCGGAAAAGAACAAAGGGCGAAGATTGAAAAGAGAAAATACCAAAGGATTTGGTCGTGAAAGGTTGAAGTTTTGCATTCCGTGATCCGCCAGATCGACAGTCCGAAGAGTTTCCGCGAAGATCAATGACTCTGAAAGGAGCAGAAGGGCGAAAATCGAAAAACATAAATATAAAGAGTCTGGTTGTGAAAAGGTGAAGTTTCACGTTCTGCGACTTGCAAGATCAACGATCTAGAAAGTTTTGACATATGATCAATGATCCCGCAACAAAATGCAGAATCGGAAGGGCAGAAGGAGGAAACACATCAATTCGGTTGTAAAAGGTTTGAACTTCCGCCTTCCACGATCCGAAAGATCTACAGTTCAGGGGGATCCCGCACAAGATCAACGGTGTAGAAAGACATGAGGAAACAGAAGGAAAAAATATAAAATTTAGCATCGTGAAAGAGGAGATCCCACTTTTCGTTTTCTGCAGCCCGCAACTTGATCTTAGATCAACGACTGAGAATGAATCTTGCTGAGATTGACAGTGCGGAAAAGGGGAACATGTGCACATGATAAATAGATGCCCCGATATGCAGAACTTGGTAGGCCCCGCAGTGTTCAACGACCCAGATCACCCTTAATCTCAAATCAACGGTGGAGATTGATTCCGTTGATCTAACTTGCACGAAAAAAATAGCTTTTCATATCTATGGAATTGCTTAAAGGGCTGCATGTTTCAAAGAACAAGATTTATGGGGTAGTAAGATCAACGACGGAGGTGAATTCTGTTGATTCAACAAGCATAGACTAATGAACAATTGAAATCAACGAAATTGGGTATAAGGTGCAGGTTTTTATGACCCAGATCAACGACAAGAAGAGATCTACGACTGAGTTTTATTTCGCAAGAAGAAGATGCAAGGCAGTTTTGAAGCTGTTGCAGATCGTCGAAGGTGCTTTGAGCCATCGTTTTCATCCAACAGGCGTGGTTTCCAGGTGTTTAATTTTCCATTTTTGTCCATCATGCACGTCCCAACATGCTTTCCTGTTTTGTTTATGATCATGGCGAATCTGGCAGATCAAAATTGGTTAAGATCGATTCCCGATTTTGTAATTGATTTTAGGTTTTCGAGGTTGGTCTTGGGAGCCTATTAATGCTATAAATATACCCTCAATAGAGAAGGATATGGTTGGAACCTGTGAGGTTCTAGGTTATGTATTTTGAGATCTTCCCTTAATAAAAATGACAGAGCCGAATGCTGGCTACTTGTTGCAAAGATTCATGTGTGTTTCGTAGTTAGAGTCTGTAATTTCCTTTCTTATGTGCATGCCTTCCTGTTAAACTTGCCATTATGTTTTCTTTTCATATCTGGAATGAGTGTGTAATAGTTCAGAATTCACACATGTTTATGCTCTGGCTATTTGTTTCAGATATCCACAAACCCTTCCAACCAAAGTTGATGTAGAATTCATCTTTTAGGTGCTCTGTGTTGATGGACTGTTCTTGTTCCTTCTTTATCACCAGGCAAACTGCTATTTAACTATAACTAAGTGCTACCTTTCCTTTGTAGAATTTCACCTGCAAACTGTTATGTAATTCATGAATATTTGTGACTCCATAGGCCAATTTACGCTTGCGTTGTTTCAACCACCTATTCAATCTGAACTTTATTTCATTTTATATCTGGCCTTGTTAAAAATATGTGAGAGATCCCTCTCTAGAAATGAAGAAGCAAGCTCCCTTTCTTAAAGTGGTTCTGTCATTACCTTGGGATTTAACTTCTGCAACCTTGGGTACATTCTGAGTGCTAACATGGCCCTCAGACCAGGCATGACAGCTGAGAGAAGCATAAAACAACACAACCAATTACAAAGTTTCAGGCTGCGCAACTATGATCAACAAAAAAAAGGTCAACAACAAACGTCCAACCAAGTTAACAAGAGGCTAGGTATTGTTATCCTGCTGGTGTGAGGGCATTCAAAGAGTATCCACATGGATCAAAGAGTATCCTATAACAAAAAAGGGGTTGCAGATATGATTTGTTTGGGAAACAATGCCACGATAGGCGACCTGTCCTTTTCAACACATGACAAGTGGCAATAAGGACTGGAACCTGGAACACATGTAGAGGCTAGCAACCAAGTTGAAAAGATTCGAGATCAGATCCAACATTGCCACCCACATTTCAAGCCCTTGACCAAGCCAACTCAAACATGTAGCGCTATAGCCGATAAGAGGGCCAAGCCATAGACCTGAGATATGTAGAGATCATCTACAAACATTGGCTTCATCACAGGCCCTCTCGCGAGAGAGTCAAGGTAGTACCAACTCTGATACATGTAAAGATACGGGATCAACCCATATCAAAGATTATCCTCATAGTAATAGAATAAAGAATCTATTAATTTGAATGCATATGATACATGAGAGAGCCTCAATTTATAGGATTGAGGAGGCCCAACAAACGCCTAAGAATAGTTGGTCCATTGAGAGCCTACGTAAGCTAACAACCAAAATATGTTGTATGCATTGGAAAATCCCAACACCAACAGGTGCATCTTGACGTGTAAGGGCTTCTTCTTTTTTCAAAGTGTTTCATCCTTGTTCCTATTTCTAATGTTGATAATGGATTGTAGAATAACCTAAAATTTGTTATTTAGGGCCAATTATAAGGGTAAAATTGCCTCATTGGAAGGGTTTATGTGATAATTGTATTACTGTATCTCCTTTTAATGTCTTATGTATGATAATATTACATTGTTCCAATCATCTTTCGAGAGTAAGAGCTTGTAATACTTCATTGTATGAGGCACACCCTAATTGACATTGTTTTGACGTGGCACCACTCTTGGGACATCCTAGCTGATTTCTACATTCATTTTTCAACATGTTAGGTTTTATAGGGCAATAATATGGTTGAGGCACTAACTCTATGAAGGTATTAAGATTCTTGATTCAAGTGGAATTAGGAATTTGATTGTCATCGAAGGTTCCACAATAATTCAGAAAATTCATGGGCTGCTCCTCCTCTTTGCCCAACACCAAAATAATAAGGCTGATCTTGAGAATTAAAAAAAAGGCAGTTTCTTTTAATCAATAGAGTATTTCCATGTCCTAAGAGATTGAAATCGTCAAGCTAACCATTTGGCCAATGAAGGTTCTTGCCTGGAAAGTGGAATTTTTAGAACAAAAAAGGGTGGTATCCTTTTCCGCAATTCCTTAATTTGTCAAGAATGAATAAACCAAAGTTTTGTAGGTCATTTTTAGCTCAAGCCAAGTGGAAATTCAAATTTAAGATGGGAAGATGGAAACCAAAGGCCATCATAACCCCTATACCACCACACATATTGGGTTTAATGGAGGAGTGACTTTTTCAATTGGGTTTTGTTATGGATTCGAGCATAGGTGGGATATTGGCAAAGAGTGTTGGGTTGCATCTAGTTTGCTTGGGGTCCCGAAGAATATTAATTTATGCTTGATCTAGGAGGTGTTGCATTTAATTGGGAGTGGGAACATGACTACAGGGAGCCTGATGATGGTAGCTTCTCAATTCTGTCAAGCGACATTCTTCTACATTGGTCCCATCTTAACCTAAAGGCATCTCTTCTTAGCATTTATCTGATGTTTTTCAAGAGGAATCCCTTCTGTCTTGTCAGATGTGGAGATTAGTCACATTGATCTTGAGTGTAATTATAAAATTTTAGCTTGTTCAGCAGTGTTGGAATTTGAGTGGTTCTCAATGCTGGCAGAGGGCCTTAAAAAGGGAATCAGAACCAGTTTTCTCGAATTCTATGGAGTTTGGATCTCATGTGAAATTATAATCACCCAAGGTGTTTCCTTTTCTGAGAAATTATATGTTGTGTCTTGCAAAGAAGAGGACCTTATAGCATATAATAGGACTTATGTTCTCTCTGCTATAGGCAGAATTCATGTACAGGAGGAAAGTCATATCAATACGTATGCAATCATGATAGAGACCATGTTACAACAAAAGAAACAAATTGAAACATTAGAGGTTGAATGCAATATGTTACAACATCTGGTTTCAAGTCTAACTAGGAAATCTCAGTCAGCTGTCTCCAATTTTAGAAGGTCAATAGGCTTAGTTGCTAAGGAAATGAAAGAGGATGAGTCCAATCACCAAAAGCCTAAAGACATGGACATGGTTGACCAGGAAGCACACATCAAGCAAGTTTTTCATTAATTTAAGATTTTATCATGTTTTGCAAAGTATGTTTGGTTTTGGGTATCTATTATAGGCTTTATACCAGTGTAGTCAGACTCTTTGAATACTCGCGAGTCTTGCCGAGTGACCACCAGGACGAGTACTCGTGACATACTTGCAGGGTAAAATCGCCACTCGCCGAACTCATCATTTACTCGCTGAACTCGTCACTTACTCGCGAGTCCGTTGACTGTTTGACCGTCGCTTTTGCATTTTGGGGGGAACGTGGGGAGGGAATAAGCCCCCGAAACAACACTGCTCTCCCATGTCATCTCATTGAATAGTTTGGCTTCCCCCGAGTTGTTCTCTTTTTCCCCCTAGCTATTATCAATTTATCAGTTGTCTGTGTGTTTGGAATTTTGGAGTGTGCGTGCACTGAGGAAGGTCGCTAACACTGGTCTGAGCATTTTCAATTTTT
>LPNX010438718.1:349590-398253 GCA_001517045.1 Pseudotsuga menziesii
AGGATTAAATGGAGTCAATAAACCATTGCTTGCTTGATGAAAATAAATTATACAAAAAAAACAAAATAATTGTAATAATTTCACTTCCAAACTTTAAAACATCCAAAAATGAAAATAACTTGCTGGAAATAAAAAAAATTTAATGAAATGCTTTGAAAGTAAATACGAAATGACAATTGATTGAAATGTTTTGCAAGTGGTCCTATAAATTTTAGGTTAATTTTAAGTCTCACTTTAGCTGAGGGGATTAATGTTTGAAACAACCTAGCTAATTTGTCTACCCCAAACACTTATCTCTTTCGATTTAAAAGAGATTGTTGGGCGCTCAACAAGAGAACACAAGGTTCCCTTCTAGCTCCGTAAGTCAATCCCAAAGATTGTTGGGCGCTCAACAGGAGGACATTAAGTGCCACGAGGCTCCCAACAACC
This sequence comes from Pseudotsuga menziesii, assembly GCA_001517045.1. Taxonomy (NCBI): domain Eukaryota; kingdom Viridiplantae; phylum Streptophyta; class Pinopsida; order Pinales; family Pinaceae; genus Pseudotsuga; species Pseudotsuga menziesii. The sequence continues at coordinate 350,020 of LPNX010438718.1, forward strand.
ACTACCCCTCTAGCTCCACAGGTCAACCTTTCTTTTCTCAATTTCTTATCAAGATAAAAGTTGGGTGCCTATTAATCTAGCCAGCTGAAATTTTCTCCCTTTCTTGTCACCCAGGGTCAAACCAATCGGTAAGGGGAGTGAATACGGAGCGAAGATTGGGGAAATGGTTATTTTCTTTGAAATAAAAAATAACTTTAAAGAGATTTAACTATACTAGCCAACACAATAATGCAAGGATGACAAAGCCAACTCACTTGCAAAGTGTGGGCACAAAAGAATAACTTGAAGCAAAATTACAAACTAACACTAGCCTCACAACCCAGTTTTTGAATGGAAATGGTTGGGCAAAAATAAACTTGCAGAAAGAAAGCAAATTAACCTAGCCCTTCCTCTTTTGCTTGCAAGGGTGGGAGAACCCAACTTCCTTGCAAACAATGGATGACAAAGCTTTAGAAATTGAAATTTCAACCTAGCCACACAACTTTCTTCCTAGCGAAGAAATGGGGCAAGCAATGAAAGTAAATGAAATAATGAAATAAAGCTAAGCACCTAAATCTAGCCTCTCTTCGCTTGCAATGCAAGGGTGGGAAAGGCCAACCTCTTTTACATGCAAGGGATGGCTCAAAATGGAAAGAAACTTGAATGCTCTTAAAATAAAATAAAAATCAAGTTCACGAGACTCTCTTGAACTTAAATGATGAAATTTCAGCGTTTTAGAATTTGAGGAAATAAGAGAAAGAGAAGGTATTTGATCTCTTTGGGATATGGATTTTGAAGTGGTGGCTTTTGGGAGTCCTTTGCACAATTTTCTTCCCAAAATTCGACAAAGTTTACCCTTGTGCTGCTAAAAACCTACAAAAAACAGCAAGCATAAAAATAGTAAAAGATGCCCAAAATCACTTTGGGACACCTTGCATACAAGCATGAAAATTTGTACAAAATTTTACAAAAATTTACAGAGTGAATAACTTCAAATAACTTGTACAAATAAAGGTTTTAACAAGATCTAATAGCGCTTTAAAGAGAAAATAAAATGCAGAAATTTTATGAGAAAATGGGTGAGGAAAAAGTGCTCTTTGCTCTTCAACTTGAAGAAGTGGGGCATCTCATCAGAGAATCCCACTCTCCACTCTAGATAACCTGCAACTTCAAAGATTTTGCTTCACACAAACAAGAGAGGTGAGTTCCTAACAATGACTTGAAAAATCATACTATTCAATCGAGAAATGCATGAACTTTTCAAATAAAAGGAAGAAAAACTCAAAATATCTACTACAAAAGTGCAATAAATCTCACCAAGCAAAACATTTTGCCTCTTTGGTCTCCAATGGCATATGATAGAAAAGGAAACAGAAGCATACTATCCACAATGAGCAATACACCCAATCTCCCCAAAGCATTTTCTTTATTGATCACAATAGCTGAAAATTACAAAATGGTTGTCAAAACGAGAGCAAGAGGGAGAAAGAATAGTAAGATCTTGAGAAAGAAGAGGGATTGTAACCCAAATGAGGAGGGGAAGCCTTCTTAAATAGGAAAAGAGTGAGAGGGGACCCATGTGCATGCTTTCCACTTGTCAAATAAGAGAGGGGAGGGCCCATGGAGAGGGGGGCACACTTCCTAGAGAGGGAAACATCAAACTTAAGAAACACTTGCTTGGGGGGGCCTTTTTTTCCTCTAATGTCACCTTAGGAACATAATATAACATTTGAAAACTTAATTTCTTATTCCCAAGTGACTTTAGTGACATTACAAAATTTTGTCATTTTAATTAATGGCCAATTTTCTTGATTCTTTGGACTAACTAAACATGACCAAAACTTTAACAAAACTTCTCTGAATTACTTCAAACTTGGCCCAAAGGTGTAGGGGGTCTCATGCCATTTATTTTGAGTACCTATACCCCTATTTTTGGGCATTAGGATCCACGTATCCCTCTTTACATTACAATTTTTTTTATGCCGAGGAACATTTTTTAATCACCAAAAATTAAAAAATCTTAGGAAAACTTATTAAAATTCCCCAAGACTCTAGATAATGTTTAGCATGGTAACATACAACATTCCTACACCTTAATCACCCCATGGACTCGATCATTCGAACGCCTTTCACCACTTTGGGGAAAATTTTGAGTGAAAGACTCAGATAATTAAAATCACTGAAAATGAATTTTAATTATCCAAGGGAAAAAACACTTGATGAAAGCACTTCCCTAATGATAAAGTCCCAAGAAATTAAGTTTTACAAAAAACGACCCTCATGCTGACATATCATTACAAAATCCCCCCGTAGGGATGCGGAAATTTCATGGAGAAAAGATCAAAGGAGAAAGAAAAAAAACTTCCTTCCTTGAAAAAATTTGTCAAGTACACCTTTCTCATTTTTAAGGTATGTGGTACATGTGCATGGTACATGGTTCCCACCTAGTTGGTTAGGTGGTCAGCAACACCCATCAAGATTATCGACCTAATCTACATTAGAGAATCCTTGGTGATGAACGGGGGATCCTGCTACACAGTAAACAACCATATGATTGGTTCCTGTCAAATAGTACAAAAAGTGCGTGACCGCTTGCTAGTGACCCTCATGAGGTGCCTACAAACAACTGGAATACAAACTAACAACAAATGCAATATTTGGTCGAGTGTGAGTAAGGTAGAGAAGACTACGCACTAAAGAATGATAGATAGTAGCATCAAATAAAGGAGAGGGACAATCTATGTGAAACTTCATCCTAGTTGCAAGAGGGGTGCTAAGCAGCTTACAACCCCCATCCTGAAGTGTTGCAGAAAATATGGAACATATTGAAGTTGAGAGAGAGATCTCGAAAGTAGACCATGCAATTTGAAACCTAGAAATTAGTGAAGCTTAGCAAGGTCAATGATTTCAAATGACCCTTGAATCCTTAGCTTCCATTCTATAATATGGGAGATCTAGCTATCGATCAGAATTAACTCATCCATGTAAAGCACAATCATAAGGATTTGATTGTTCTGATCACAAATATAGAGATTAGGGAAACTCTCGCAACAAGAAAATCCACACTTTAGAAAAAATATGGATCTTAAAGAATGAGGTGTTTACTTTAGTGCATATAAAGTTTCTTAAGTTGATAGACCAATTGTGTTGAACCTTCTTGAACAAATCCTAGTGGCTGTTGCATATATGTTTTTTTTAAAGATTGCCATGAGCTAAATCACTTTTGATGTCAATTTGGTGAACCTCCCATTTCTGTGAAGAAACTATGAAGAGAATCATATGAATAGAGTCCATCCTGGCATCTAGAACAAAGTTTTCATTGTAGTCAATACCTTCTTTTCAGGAGAAATATTTTGCAACAAGCCTCGCTTATTTTGTCAATTTGTCCATCAACAACATATTTGGTCATGTAGAACCATTTACAGGCAACACTATCCATACCCCTAAGCAAAGGAACCAATTCCCATGTCTATTTTTTTATTGGAGCCTCATACTCAGTGTTACCAACATGTGTAGTTTGTTGTTGTCGGATACGCACCTTAGGGTTAGCGTGGCAGAAATCTTCAATCCATTGGGTGCGTCATTGGGGGTATGTCTCGAGTCAAGCGCTGTCACATGATACTTGAATCCTCTGTCTAGGCCATCTTCTAGCAAAGCCAATGAGGGTGGTCCCTAATAAAGAAAAACTAAAGCTCTAAGTTAAGTTATGAAAAGATGAAAGTTAATCTAGGAGTTTGAAATGATTATTGAAACAAGAAAGCAATGACAAGGAAATTAAAGATAGCAGCACACAAGATGATTCATAATGAATCATAATTGATTTAAGCAAAATAGTTTGTAAAGGTAAATTAATGCCAATGGAGTCACAAAGTTGTTGTTGAAAAGTAAATGTTGTGCAAATGCTTCTTGACAGTATTAGTTATTAAAAGATGAGTTGATTGAAAGGGAGGGGAATTCCCAATATACCAAAAAGGTATGGGGAATATGCCTGTATTTACAAGGTGTGGTTCTACCAGTGAAATGTGGGCTAGATCGGAGACGCAGTGGTATCTCCAACACTACACCAAATAGGGGTGTAGCCTAACGGGGCCCCACGATCGCTATCTAGTTGTTCCCGCTTCATTGTAGACATTGCCCACAAGAGGTGTTGTCGAAACATCGGGTTTTCGTTTATGGGAGTTAATTTTATTTAACTGAATTTTTCTAATTAGATGTGAAATGTTTATTGAGTGCACAAATCCCGTTTATGGTTGTCCCAAAGCTCAGGAAGGCCTACGATGGACAAGGGCATACACAGAGATTGGAAAAATTATTCACTCCAATTAAATCAAAAGTAACTTGCAAAAGTAAAAAAAAAAATTATGTTAACTACTAAAGGCCAAGAATCTCTTTTCCCTTTCAGTACTTCAAGAAAGCAAAGTCGGGTTTGTTACTTTGCAAATTACAATCAAAACTTGAAAGAAAGTTAAACTAAACAAAAGCAAAAACGAAACTAATCTAAGGTTAGCAAAAGACCAACAAAAAAGAAAAGCATAACAGAAAAACAGTCACGCCATGAAAGTGACACGAATTCCCCCAGGGGGGATGGGTGTGAGTGTTGAATAGCCCACTTGCTTTTATTATTTACTTTTACAATATTGAGGTGGATGCCTTTGGTCCTTATAGATTTCTGATCCAAAGGCTTTACAAGTTTTATGAAATGACAAGGATCAAGATAGACTGCTCCAGGAAGCCCTGGATGGCCTAAATCTTTGAATTTTCAGCAACACTTTCTCTTGTCATGGCAAGAAAAGACAAAAACCAGCCACTTGTTATGCACCAAATGTGTTGATTAATAGGTTAGAAGCATACAAATTTTAAGTACTGAAAGATCATAAATACGCACAAGCACTTAACAATACTAGATCTATTCTAAAAATAATGCTTTATAATTTTAGATCTAGAAACATGCTTAAACATATCAGCCTTAGATATTTTTTTGAAAGAGAAAAACTAAACTACTTAAGCATATAAATAACTGTAACCAAAGAAAGTTTTAATAAGAGGTGAAGGAGAGAGAGATAAAAAGAGTGCTGGAAGCCTAGGAATGTTGCGCCATGGAGTCTGCTTTGGTGGAACACTGAGGGACTATGTCTTTAATAAGATTAGAGTCAGATATGTTGCAGTCAGTGGAATATCAGTCTCATCCATTGTTACCAAATAAAATAGCAGGGCTAGATTTGGAAAGCATATAGGAGGAAGGCTAGACCCAATGTCACCTTGGTCTAGCTCCTCAAGTTCTTCGGGAGTTGTACCTCCAAGAGGAGAGCCCTTTAATGATTGCCTGCAAATACTCTTCAAGACAACAAAAGTATTCTTCCCTACTATTTTAAGATCAGTTCCTTGGGATGGAGTCAAATTTAGTGGTAGGCTATAGAAAGTTTAATATGCATAAGTTCAAGACACTATAGCAAATCAACTTTCAAAAATTATGAGACATCACAAGTTTTCCCACAGTAAACAACCAGCACATACTAGCACTTGAAATGTGTATTACATAGGCACTGTTATCATTAATTGTACTTATTATCACTATAAATCAGCACAAAAAATTAGAAATCTTAGGGCCCGAAATTTTAGGGCTGGGATTTTAGGCCACCGAATTTTGGGGGCCAAATTTTTAGGATCACAAAATTTTAGATCTCGAAATTTTAGGGCCAAAAATTTAGGGATGAAATTTTAGGATGTCGAAATTTTTTGGGGTCGATATTTTAGGGTCGAAACTTTAGGGCCGAAATCTTAGAACCCGAAATTTTAGGACGCGTAATTTTATTGTGATTTTTAGGCTTTAAGAATTTTTAAGGTTTTCTGATATATCTGATTTTTTAGGGGTTTTTGTCATAAATCTATGTTGCCAAGGTACTCGTACTTGGGGGTAGGGTATACGTACCTGTACCGGGTACTTGGGTACTCGTAGGGTACGCCTCCTCCCGTACCCTGCCGTACCCCATACTGGATCCACGTACCTGAGACTCCGTTATAAAAAAAGGGGTACTTATAGGCGAAATGGTACGTCGTACCCCATGTTTGGGTACTTTGTACCCCATGTTTGGGTACTCCGGGGGTACAACCGACTCAATAAAATGCAATTCATTGGGGAAAATGTAATGACCCCCCACCAAATCTGAACTAATTTTTTGTTAACCACGTATGGAGTCTGGTTCAGGACTTATGTCAAACACTTTGCAACACTGTTCAAATTTCACTGAATATTGTCCAAATCTAGTAGATTGATTTTACATTGATTTACAATTAATGTTTTTATGGTTTTGTGTTTAGCACTCATGGAACATAATTTGACTACCAAATGTGCACATAAAAATATATACATATGTATTTAATATTGAGAAATACACTCACATCAACGTGGGAATATATTTGGCAATTTTCAATTTTTTATTGCCTGTAACAACAATACAAATAAGTGTTTAAAATAAGATTTCAAGTGTAGTTTTATGTCTGAGTTTGATTTTCTGTTACAACTGCCTAGTACAATGATTTATCAAATTTTATGTAACTTCCAGTCTTCTAATTGATATCTACTGAGTCTATGATTTATCAAATTTATGTTTCAAATTTTCAATCTAAATGTTCATAGTTCAAATAATCAAATGTTCATTCAAATAATCATCGAATTTATAATTATGAATCATGATTCATAATTTATGAAGAAATCTATATGCATGTATGATGTGACTATGACACACACAAACACACATATATATACAGTACCCTCGACGTACCCAAGTACCCTTTTTCAAAAAATGGTGTCCCCGTACCCGTACCCGTCGCCGTACCCAAGTTTCCTGGCAACTAAGTCATAAATAGTGAACTAAAAGACACTAAACTAACTAACAAACAAGAAAGTTTAAGTTTTAGACAAGGGACAAGAAAAGGGGATATGATTTCATCTCAATCCCGGGTATAAGGGATCCATTATCAACGTCCCTACATGAAATGTCCTTCTAGGATTGCTAATTAGGGCTTCCTACAACAACCTCAAGGGTCCGTGGTAGGAGCCTAAGAAGAGAAAAAGTAGAGATCTAAGGCCCAATCACAAGAAAAACTCCTTTAAGAGGACGCTTTTACACCATAGAAGTTGACAAAGTATTGATAAGAAATCCTATTTTGACAAGAAGAATGCACTAGCATAGCACCATTCAACCAAAGATAGAGATAGACTTACCAACATTTAACAAAAAATGAACAAACATGAAGCATAGATCATCCCTTGTGCATGCATTCTTCCAACCATTCAAGCATCAACAAGCATGTGTAAGAGAAACCCTAAAATATCATTCCACTTTCACTTTTCAAACCAAGAGAAGATACTCCAAGAGGTGTGCATCACATAGAGATCCCATATAACACGAGAAAGAGAAAAAACATAATTTGATCCCAACTCTTGTGCTTTACAAATGAAATTAGAATGGATATTTATATCCATCTTAGCATAAGATTTAAATTTTTTATCAAGTCTACATGTCAATTTAAACTTAAAACTATAAAATACTAAAATATTCTAAAATAAGACAAAATTAAGGAATGTCACCCACATGTTGAGGACTAGACCGTAAAACTAGCATAACATGGTGAGAAATGCTAAAATAAACAAGGTAAGGCTTCACTGTGATTGCAAGAGTGAGCTTAAAGAGGACATCATGCCCCTACTAACCCCATAAAGATGAATAAAGTCCCTCAAGATCCCTCTTGCCTTAGCTTGAGGCTTGATCAATCATGAAGACATCAAGGGGTCGATTTGGTTTGAGGGAGTAAAATCAGCTGCGGAGAAGGCCCAAGTAGGGTGTGAGAGGGGTGGTGGACTTAGGGATGACCACCCTAGATGAAGCATAGTCCCCCTCAAGTCATTAAAGGATGGTGGTCATGTCACCCAATGGCCTACCACTGGAAGCACCAGACACCAACCCTAGGGCTAAAAAACACCAAAAAGGGTAGTCAACAATGCCACTAAGCCATAGTACTTCCAAGAGTAAAACCAAGGGACCCAGTCATGGCCAACCATAAGCAGAGAACCCCACACTTAGCCTTTTATCCCTCTACCAACAACCTGTTGGAACACTGAAAATAGCAGAGGCATAACATCCTTCATCTTCACATGCAAAGGTTCCTTATGATTTGGAGCAGTTGGGGGCTTATAGACAGAGTTATTAGCAAATCAGCAGATAAGTTATTCTAACTGGATGCCCTTCCTGCAAAGCAACAATGTTTTGAGACACTACTGGAAATAAAATAAAATTAGACAGTGGCCAAGAGATGAGCACTCATCCATTGTATGGTGTAAGGCTCATGTATCCCCACAGGGTATCAGGGAGGCAAGCCCAAGAAGGATGAGCCTTAGTCATTTTCTGGAAGCCCAGAAGGCTTTGCAGGGCACCTGCTCTTGGAGGCTAGCAAGTTACTAATGAAAAATAAAGTTGATGGCTATGGGATGAGCACTCATTCTTTGTATAATGTTCGGCTCATATACCCCAACAGGGCAGCGGGGAGAGACTGACCCAAAAAGGTCATGTCTTTGTCATTATCTGGAGCTCAAAAGGCTAGCAGGGCACCTGCCTTTAGAGGTCAACTAGTGAATTAAATGCTGAGCAAATAAAGTATCAAAAAGGTTGCTTGTCTAGAGTCTAAGTCGAGTTTTCTCATCATTCCACCTATTTGTAAGACACTGCCATGCCCTATTGTTCACCTAGTCATACCTATGTGTTGTGTGGAACCACTTGTCTCTCAGCCCAGGTACTTACAGTGTTGAGTCATCAATCATCCCTTGGCCTTACCTGTTGTTTATGATCCCTTCACCCTTGACTAGCGAAAGGGATAAATATATAAATGAGTATACACTGGAGGTTCTTGTTTTGAAGCAACTGATCATTTTAATTTGGATTATTATTATATTTATTGTGCTTATACTTGCCAACTAAATCTAATCATACTATAAGTGTCACTGCTAACATAGATAATTGAGCATGCATGTCCACTTGTACTTTGTAGTATCGGAGTTTAGCACTTGGGTCATCATTTGATCAGTTTTGAACTGGTCAACTCAGTATTGGCTAGGCCATGAGAAGGATCCAGGATGAGTTATAGACTGACCTTGATGGTTGATGATTATTTATGGTCTACAGGTGTCCATTAGACATATTCATGCTTCAGATGGTGATTTATTATGATGGCTTGTGTTATTCTTATGATTATCAACATTTACAGGCTTTATTATTTTTATTGTTCCGACATGGATGGGGCCTTTGATGTACTTTTGTGACGGACTTATGGAGTATGAAAACTCGTTCCTAGTGGATTTGGACATTCCGAGTCCATTAGTGCAGCTGATTTTCAATTTCAGGCGGGCATAGGACAAATATGGGTCTCTGGGCTTTCTTGCAATAGATTGGCCTGGGAAAAATGGAAATAACGCACAATGAAGAAAAAAATTAAGTTCTCCTAGAGCGTTATAGGGATTCTTGGGGTGCAGCCAGTTGTTTGTAGTATGTACCATACTACCAGGGTCCCAGATCCATTTGTGCAGTATTTTCACGTTGATTTTTGGCCCCTTGTGAGATATTGGTTGTTTTATGTTCCCAAGGCAACATTTTAATAATTAAAAATGGCTAATGAAGAAATCAATTTGGGAGATTGAGGCAAGGGATTGGCATGAAATTGGTCTGAGGTAGAGTATTTGGATCATCTTCATCATCCAACATCGACTCCACTTCAGTCGGGGTCCACTTGTCCTTGGTTTATGCATTTTGAGGATATTTTGAGGGAAATCCCCTAGTGATTTTTATCACTCTTTTATATTATTTTCCACCACACATTGTTATTGTGCCATGGGGCCATGCTAGTGAAGGATAATATAACCTCCTAGCCCCACCATGTGCTCCCTTGTGATCTTTAGTCTTCTTTTATGTGGTGTGCCCCTCATCGGGCAGTTTTAGTGATGCGCCCCCTTATATTTTTGAGTTGATCCATGTGATATGTATCCGGCTAATCTTAGCCGTAGATTAGGATGATTTGATCTTATGATCTAGACCTGTGATCTTTTTGGATCTAGGTATTATGTACTTGAGAGATCTATATATTGAGATGCTCTCTCATTTGTAAAGGGACTTTTGGCTCTGGAATTATTGAATATTATAAAACTTTTGCAAAAACTTCTTAGGAGCTTTGTGAATGTCGTGGATGTGATTGTTATGCCTCTTGCTTAGACATTTCAGTGGATCTTGTATGCAAAGACTATTATTCTGTGAGGGTCGTAACCATCTTTCTGCAGGTAGTGAATTGGAGGAGGAGATTGCTAGGGCATCCTGCATCGTCTTTTACCCAAAACGTTTCATGCTCAGGGAGTGATCAATTGTTACTTTGTGCATTGAATCTTTCTCGACGAATGTTGTACGTTTCTTATCTTTCTCATCGGTGAACAATTCTAGCTTCGGTAGATTGATTTTGCAGGTGGAGAAGAGGGGGCACACTTCCTCACTTTGGCATTTTTCCTTCGTTGCATGTCGGATCTAGCTTGAAATTGTAACTAGGTGGAAGGATCATCGACATCTAAGGCGGATGCAAGTATTCTCAAGTACGATCTACAAGGTACATACTGTATTTCATTATTTTCATCCAATTGTCAAATAAACACTCTTTCTTAAAACCCTTGTTTGTAGATCTGATAGATCCGGTGAGTTTTTGATGGCGGCCATCTAAACCCGCTTGGAGATTAATGAATAAACCATAGATCTCAAGCTAAGTTGCACAAAACGGGGAAACGAGGATGGGTTTCCGAAATGGGGACGCGTTGGAAACGTGACCCCCCAAAATTTGGGAAACGGGGAAACGTGATATATATATATTATAATTATTTACAGATTAAATTCAACATCACATTTACCATTTTTACTCATAATTTCATAAGTGATTCCATAATGCAAGTACTAAGTAGTAATATCCAACAACAACACAATGATTTTACCCATAAACGATTCCATAATGTAAGTGGAAATAGCCAAAAACAACCTTCAAAATGAGGTTAAGCCGCTAATACATATATATCTAGATTCCAAAATCAGCCTTTATATATGAGGCTACAAGTACAATACTACATCAACATGAACAATGAAAATATAAAGGAACACATGAGCTGAAGCCCGAAGAGTAACAGTCATCATGCTCGAGCTCAACTTCATCCTCCACCAATCTGCAAAACAAAATGGCACCACCATGACCACACTGTCAATATTCAGCAACCCAACCAGCTGCCAACACCGTGTCCACTTCTTGAGCCTCCACCGTGACCTTTGTACCAATGTTGCAAACATCGGCGCGGCAAAAAAATCGGCAGGGTCCAGGAAACATCATTTCGGGATATCTCGGCAACACATCGGCAATAAATCGGCAAACTTAAAAAAATACAAAAATATTCAATTTCAGCTTTAGAAAAAATTGGGAAAAAATTGGCAATATCTCGGGATAAATAAAAAAAAAATCGGCAATATATCAGGGAAAGATCACCTCGAAAAAATCGGCAATACCTCGGGAAAAAATTGCCCCGATTTTTTGAGAAAAAATCGTCGAGCTGAAAAACTCGCAATTTCTCGGCCGATGTTGGTAACACTGCTTTGTACCACCACCACGAGTTGGAAATGGAGGCGTGGGCTACCAAAGATCTGTGAGGATGAGTCGTCTTACCCAAGATAATGTATACACTAAAGCCAAAGATCTGTGATGATGAACCGTAAGCCTTGAACTATGCCAATGCACCGTTAGTTATGCCAATGGACCATGAGCTACCAATGAGCATTGGGGATAAGCTGTGATGGAAAAAAGGAGGCATGGGTGTTATTTTATAACAAACCCAAGGCATAAAGAACATTCCGGAAGCCTCTAAAACCGTAGCCGAAAAAGGAAAAAACCCCAAAAATTAAAAAAACAAGTGTTTTAGGTGGACTGTGGAAGGAAACGTGGGATTTTAGTGAAATTCGATTTGGAAACAGGTTTCTAATTTAAGGAAACGAGTTTCCAACACGCGAAATGGTCCCCATCAATTGGAAACGGGTTTCCCTACGTACGACACGGGTTTTCGAGTTTCCGTCAGGAAACGAGATGGAAACGGGGGGGGCAAGTTTCCTGCAACATAGATCTCAAGTTTCATAAAAATTGGACTCCATTTGTTCTAGGATCTAGCACTAGTCACTCTAGGTGGGGGTACCCCTCTTGGGTGGGTGGCCATTTCTTTAGATCTATGCTTGAACCCACCTCAAAATCATAGATCCAACCTTCAAGCACCCTGATCTAGTCATCTCATGCCCTGATCTATTCTTTTGGGTCCACTTTTTCCACTTTTGCATAAACCCTAAGTGGTTCCCTTTAGGATTTCCATTTGTGTGGCTAGATCTCTTCAGATCTATCTGTTGGGTAGGCTTGAACCCACTTGATCCTAATAGATTTTATCCTCCAAGCACCCAGATCTAGTCATTCCATGCCTCGATCTACTCTTTTGGGTCCACTTTGTCCATTTATTCCAAAACCCTAAATGGGTCCCTTTAGGGTTTTCTTTGATTTGGCTAGATCTCCCTAGATCTTCTTCCGTTACTCGTTTGTGGCACAATTGCATCCAAGTTGGGTCATTTTCCATCTTTACTAAGCCTCCCTAACTCGGCCCTAATCTTCATACCACTCTAATTTGATAGATCTAATCTTACCCACTCTTTACCTCTCCTTTCTCATACATTGTCAAACCCTAGGAGTGTCTTGAGTAGGTTCGCTAGCCTCATAGGCTATTAGGGTCTCTCCCTTGGTCATTCTCCAGATTGATCTAAAGTGACAAGAGCCCGTTCGGTGTGACAACTACCCTGTATCCGTAGTAGACGAGGCCCTTGCGTTGTCACCAGTTAGCTACCTTACCTCTACCGTCCCAGATGGGATACCTTTACTAGATAGCTACACATTGTGTGATAACTTCTTTTGGTGCCATTGTCGGGGAGGTAGAGGCTTACCTTTGGTGTCTACGAGTTGTACCTCATTCTTATTTTCCGAATCATACCGCATCTAGATTAAGTTAAGTGAATGAATTGTCCTTTGCCTAATTTCACATTCACTTTTTTCTGTCTCGCATCATACTTCCCCAACGACGTATCTTTTGGTGAGTTCATTTAGTATGTCACCTAGCGACTCCACAAAGCGACTCCACTGAGGAGCGAGCCTATATCCTTCCACTTGACACTATGGACTCTCATTATCAAGACAATGGCATGTATGAATCAACTGTGAAAATGAGGTACTCTATATGCCAGTTGGTAAATAACATAGTCATCATAGTTCAACAGCAAGAAGAAGAGAACATACAATAGGATGAGCATTTTCAAAACATGATGAGCAATATGTGTGGTCAGATGGCTTTCTCGAATTCAAGTCCTGATAAGGTTCAAAGTAGAAAATTAGTAAAAAAGCAACCAACTCGTCCCAAACTTGCCAGTAGTTAGATAACTAGAAAAATCATTCCAAATCAAGTCCTTCCTGGAAAGAAGGAACATGAGAAGCCTCAAAGGGAAGTAATAAACCATCAGAAGAATAAAAACATCCCCGAGAGTCAGAAAAGCTTACCCAAGAAAGTGCCTTTGCAAAAAACAGAACCACCCAAAGTTGTGGTTTGGAGAAAATATCAACTTATTGACACAAGGAAATCATCTCTAGTAGCGATTCAAAAGAGCAAGGTAAGTGTGGAGACTAGTGTGCATGACAAGTTATCAACTTCCCATAATTTAGTTTCCCTTAAGGAGATGATCAAAATACCTTGGGTTAAACAAGAGTTTATGAAATTCCTTGGTCTAAAAATAGAGGGAAACAGTGAAGGAAAGCTTTACGGTTTAAATATTGATGTTTCGTGCTTTCTCTTGAAACTCAGTATGCCAATGCAACTCTCCGAGATATTTGAATTACCTTCAATGCATAAGAGAGACACAAGTTACTTAGGAGTCCCACCCGTTGTTGCCTAATTCGCACATCGGGTAACGTGGCATAAATCTTCAAGCCACTAGGTGCGACCTTGGGGGCAAGCTCGAGCCAAGTGCTGTCACCTGATACTCAACACCTCCATCTAGGCCAACTCCTAGCAAAGCCAAGGGGGGTGGACACTAATGAAAAGTAAAATATAGGGTTTGTACTCTACGAGAGAAATAATTAATTCTAGGAGTTTTAATATGAAATGGATGAAATTAAAAATTACCGATAACTACCAACAAGATTAACCTTGGCAACACTTTAACCCAAATTAGATACACAATACTCAATGACACATTGCAAGATTAACTTATGCAAAAAGAACAGAATAGACCAGTGCCGAAATGAAAAGAGTGCTTGTGAATGTGGGTTGCTAGTCTACTCTCAGTGAAAGTATTGCAGTGTCTCGGTTGGTAAATTTTAGATTATTAAGTGAATTGATTAAGGAATGGGTAAATTGTCGGTTTGGCCCAACAATTCAAGTCCCTTCGAACTGAGTGCTAAAGCGGTGATACCAAGTGTCCAACGGGGCAAGGATGAACCTGCTTGGAGTAGCCCCCTGACTTTGTAGTGATTACCCTTTGCAACCTCCCGAGTTCTCGAGAAAATCACTTGTGTGGATTTTCCTATTAAATCTAGTAACTCGTATCATTTTTTGATATAGCCAACTGATCAGACAAGCTGTAGCGGTGTAGAGCATACGGGGAAGGAGTCTTGGTTTATTTTATTAGAGACGTAATAGTGAGTTGCTTAAATGACAACCGGAGAGTCTCTTTCACCTTTTGGGTACTCAGGAAAGCAACGGTCGGATTGATTTAAACTTAAAATGTAAATAAAAAATTGAAGCTTTTTTAATTACTACACTGTTCAAATCTTTTCCCTTATGGTACTTCGGCATAACGTAGTGGGTAAGTATTCAGATTACTCTTGCAAAACTTAAATAAAGCATGAAATTGATAAAGAAACAACTACGCTAACAACATATAAAGAAAACAAAAAAATGACACCGACACAAATTCCCCCAGGGGGGATGGGGACTGGGCTCTAATGAGCCTACTCAAACTTTATTTTGCTTTAACTATGAGGCGGAAGAAAGTGCACTTTGGTCCTCAAATTGGGATCCAAAGGCTTACAACTTATTGGAAAAATTATTTTTATGCAAGAGGGAGCTCCATTGGTCTTCTTTTTGCTTGATTTTGCGAAAATTCGCCAAAGTTTCATTCTCTTTTATCGTAAATCTACAAAAAACAGCCAACAAACATTAATAGAATATGCCCAAAAACACTTTAAGAGTGCTTTGGGAAAACTACCAAAGTCTGTCGAAATTTTTTTAAGTAAAAAACTAAAATGAACTAAGTAGAAGCAACTGAAAAAATGAGCTAGAAAGCTATTTTTTCGGGGTCTTTATTTGTTTCGTAAGGAAAACAAACAAATTAGAGCACTTAGATGCTAGATCTGAAGCTTAAACTTGGCAGTCAATCTTACTAATCAAGACTTTAAATTTTGTAAATGCAGATAACTTGAAGCAAGAAGAACTCAGTAATGTAGATCTATACTAGAAAATTATTCTTTTTCAACTTTAGCTAGATCTAATCATGAAAAGTAATTACGATCTATGTATGAGAATGAACTTAAAACCTTATATCTCCAACTACTTTTCGAATAAAGGACAAAAATAAATTTTTAAACAAATTTGAGAAGGAGAGAGGGGAAGTTTAGAGAACAAGATGATCCTTGAGGCTTTGATTGTGGGGCACCGAGGGACTTTATTTGTAAACAAAAAAATTGTCCGAATGAGAAAGATCAAACATGAACCTCTCTATCTCCAACTAAGATGACCTGCACTTCACACAACTCAACAAACAAGATCTAATCCAACAACATATACACTTAGAGATCAAAATATAAAAATGTCCATAAACAAATGAAAATATTCAATTTCACATCTCTAAACATTCATATTGAATAAAATGAAGTAGTAAACAAACAGCTTCATTCACCTTGCAAAACTGATACCAATCCTTCAAGCAAGCTAGATCTAGAAATTGGAAGCAAAATGGATCCGACAAGTATTATCTCAACAAAGCACAATGATAATACGTCCACTCACAAAGCACCACACAAGTAGACCTCCAAAGTCCCTTTTATTTCTCAGATAAACAATGATTACATTCAGCAGGCTCTTCCCAGTACATTCCAACTAGTTTGAATGAGGAGAGCAAAGCTTTTTTTATAGCAAATACAAGCCCAGGGGGGCACCACCAACATTGGCAGGAGAAGTAATAGTTTAGTTGAGTGAAGCTGAGTTGAACTAAATCAATCAAAAGAAATGGTGGGCTGATTCTTTAGTTAACTGAATAGTTGGTATTGAAGAGGTGCCACTTCATTCCACCAACCAAAATCCACTCCAAATCACAAGCCGCATCTTCCTCATGTGAGAGTATGGCTAAATGACGTGAGCTTCACCAACAAATCGCTTTGGACTTTAACGTTTTGAACTCATGGCTAAACCATAGTTTTGAAATGATAAAGATTTAAAAAGAGGGTTCCACCCCCACCACTCGCATGCTTTATTACCATGATAGCGATTCCATGCTAGCCTTAACGTCATCACGATAACTTAGAACCTCACTACATTACGATAGCACCCATGGTGGATTTATTAATATAAACGAAGGTTTTAATTTTGATATGGGTAAAGGGGGCCCACTTCCTTAGTGCAAGCGCATGCCATCTCTTAACAATGCTAGCGTGAGCTCCCTTCCTTATGAGTTGACGTCACCTCTTATTTAAACTCACTACCTTTCACCGTACTTTAAAACTTAAGTTAAAACATGAAGAGGAAGGTCGCATGACTATGGGGGACCCATGCCATGCCACCCCATCCAAAAATAATTTAATACTTTTGACTTTTCAACCTTTGACCATAGTGCCAATTTGTTCAAACTTAACATTAAAATGCCATCTTGATGCATTTTTAGCCAAATAATGCCTAGGGGGTGCTTCGGCTACCCAACTGATGTAGAAAGTGGTCCATTGGGTAAAGTGGATACTCCGGGTATGAAAACGAGTGTCCCCACGTCAGAAACGGACTCCGTATCTGACTTTTAATACATTCTGAAGTTTTTTTAATTAAACCATTAAAAATGGCTTAAAAAACGGGAAATTTTATTTTCCTTGGAAATTGACGAAACTCTAGGGGACCTAGTACATGTCCATACGACTCAATTCAAATGCCTAGCATGATGAAAAACATTGACACAAAGGCACTAATAACCTCCCTAGGCCGAAATACCAAGATGACTACCCCGGCTTTGGAGGTGTGAGTGAAAAACTCAGAAATTATTAGTCGTTTGTTCAACAACCAATAATAACCAAGGGAAAAAACACTCTGGATTAGTCGGCTTGATGCTTAAGTCGAGGAAGCCGAGCCTTTTATAAAAAATAAAATGCTAGGACATTTTTTACAATTTTCCCCAAGGGGATATGTGTTACCACCTAATTGGTAACGTGTTTCTGAAAGCTTGTTTTCACATACAGTCAGAAGAATGTTGCAGGATGCCCATTTTTATACCAGCATCAGATTAAGGAGGAACCTTCAGCGCTATGATCCAATAGTGTATGCAGGAGTTTTTCGACGTTCCACATTAAGAAAGGATATATTCAGACCCAGTTCAGGGAACAAATGAACTAATATCCTATCTTGGTTGCAGTGAAAGTTGTGGAATATCACCGGATTCATGGATCCATTACGCATGGGAATCAACAAATTAATTACCAGCGGTAGAGGTTTATGTGACCAGTGGTCACTTCATGGAAAGCAAATCGTTGGCAGAGTTTCAAATCTCTGTGGAAGACACCGTTTCAATATATGACAAAACTGGGCTAAGTGATTGCGTCAGCATTTGTGGGGATGGAGCTGGTGGTCATCAAACATGTTTTTATCACACGAGCAACAGAAGGCCACAAGAACCTGATATTTGATCGTCCCAGCATTTCTCGCAGATTCTGAAGGATTGAACAGACAAGATGTTAATGCTTTATCCAACACCCATGGGTCCACAAAGTTCTTTTCTGGATTGTATTCAGTATATTTGATTTATTGCTACAACACAAGTGTTCGGATCACCGAGGGCCTTGCTTATAGATCAGTTTGACTCTAAGGAGGATTTGATTGATGCCGTTTTCACATCTTCTTTCATACCAGGATATCTTGCACCGACGCCTGTCACAATTTTCAGAAATCATATCTGCATAGAGGGAGGTCTGACACTCTTCATGCCACCAACTTGTGCTAAAAATACGAGAGTTGAAGATGGTGTATCGCCACAAAGAATGAAGAAAATGCGTGAAGCAAGGCAGCTCATCGAATTGACAGTCGACGTAGAGAAATGGCGACACCTCCAGACGTGACGTGATCAGTTGAGATTCATTGCCATGGAGATTTTTGGATGCATTAAGGATTGATATCCAGCTTGATATCGTGGGCGTGAGTAAATATCCTCCACCGTGATCCACAGATTAACTACCGGATGAGAGCTAGAGCAGTTCGTAGTTTACGAAGTGGTATATTGCGTGGCTTCTCATGCACTGAACGCCAAGGAGGTCCACGTTTCATCCTTGTTACGGTTGCCTTCAATCTATCGCCGGCAGACATTTGGTTTCTTTTCCTTTTTGTTGGAGCAATCACGCGTTTTGGCAGCTAATTATATTAGTGGTCGATTTCATCAAGCATATAAGTTTTCATGCTGCTTGGAGCGGCTATCCGTCCATCTGTTGGTTCATGCATCACCTGTTGACAGCCTATTCGGCAAAATCATTGGTATCCATGGATTTCGTCTCAACCTGTATTGCCATCAGTTTTTATCGGCGATGTTTTGAAGATATACTCGGCATCTGGTTGCTTGCAGTCTGGTGGCAACGGGTTGGAACTTAAATTATTTCCTAGCAGTCGATTTCTATTTCATTCGCCTACCCACTAGCAGAGTCAGAGCGCACTCATTCCCGTGGTCTCCCTGGCCGGTGGCTGAGTCGTGGAGATCAGATATGATTTCCCAGATTTTTGCAAAGATAAAGAGCTCGTAGTTATGAGCTGTGTGCCCGAAAATCAGTTTCTCCATTCGGTAACGTGGCAACAAAAGGTGACAAGGTTTCGGTTGGTTGTTTGAAGATGGCGACCTGTTCTATTTTAAGAAAACAGTCAATGTGTTGGCATATGGCGTGGCACCTCATTTTTATGAGTGGATGTTTTAAACTTGTAGAACGAGTCCACTTGAGTAAAGTCTCTTGTATAGTAGACTAACTAAAGTGATAGTTACACTTTGTATGAGTTGCATTTAAATAAGTTTGGTCATGTTGAGGCATTAGGGGAGGGAAAAATGGACCTCAATCCTTCTTTTATTTTTTATTTATTTTTGTTTTTACTTTATTTTTTAGGCCTATAAAGAGCATGGCTCTTTCATTGTAAATGATGGGAAAAACTGGGAGGATTTTTCCCCAGAGATTAATAGAAAATATATTTTTTCGAGTTTTTATGTTTGTTCAGTTGAGTATCCTTCATGGTGTGTGGCATTAACCCGTGTTTTGAGCGTTAGTTGCTGGCTAGCTTTCCTCTCTATGTCTGTGTCGGGGACCATAATCAAATGCTCCCATCCTATTGGAAGGCAGAAATCCTAGCAGCTGCTTTCTTTTCCCCTTTGTGATCATGTAGGCACGGGTTTGATGCTTACACTTTATCAAGCTTGATTGTGTAGCATCTCCTTTGTCTGCATAGTGCATCCTCTATGTTTAGGAAGAATACTATCCAGTAGTTTCCCCTCTGACACGAGGCCCTCGTGGGTTCTCCTTTGACTCCATTTCTCCCTTTAGGTATACCGACACTGATCCATTAGTGGGGGTTGATCCTTCCCTCCTTTCATCAACCATTCATTACTTCTATGCTACAACCATTTCGTTGAGGCAGCCTCTTCCAATCACCCTGTCCACAACGGTTTCCTGCCTTAGCAATCTTAACACTAGGGATGCCCCCCTTGAGTTGGAGAAGAGTCAACCTGCAGCGAGGAAGAGAGGAGCGTGGTGACAGTGGCTGCTCTCTTCGCAGTTGCCATCGAGCCGGTGTGCCTAATTTTGCGCTTTGACACAAGCACACCGACCAGGAGCGGTTGCTCCTCCCCTGAGCTCGGATTCAGCTCCTCCGAAACCCTCCCGTTGCTGCCTAATATGCACTTTAGAACATGGAAAGTCTCCAACCACTGTGTGCGTCCTTGGGGGCAAGTGAGAGCTGGGGACCACTGTCACCACAGTTCACAACTCCTCCGTTTAGGCTTAATCCCAACAGAGCCAAGGGGGGTAGTCCCTAAGGAATGCTAAGTTCCTAGATTTATTAACAAATTAGTTAAAGGGATTAATTATTAAGGTTTATTAAATTATTAGACCAGTGCCTTAGATAAAGAATGGAGTCGATATATTACAAGCTAAGATTAGCCACAGTTATCTAAGCAAGATCCACAAGATTATAATTACTTGCAAAGAATATACAATTGCTAAAGAAAGATATACAATATACACGTATAAAGCAAAGGGAAATGTATACACCACACCACAAGATATTCACTTAATGCCTTAATACAAACCACAATGTAAATGCCAAGATGAGATATTCAGATATGCAAGATTTACAATTACTTAAACATTCAACACATGAGATTGCAAGAATTGGAAATAAATACTTGAAATCAAAGTGAAATGCTGGAGTGAAACCATCATTGCTGGAGTATCCTGTTGGTGAAACGTTTTGCAATGTCTCTTGGTTGATTTTAATAGATTTTAAGGGGTGCCTTAAATATTCGATTAATGTCTTGGAACCAAAGGATGTGTCTACCCCGACCACACATCCTCTTAAACCAAAGATGGAGTGTTGCTGGCTCAAAACTGTGGAAACCAGTCCACCTGTAGCTCGCAGATCAAACCCCCAGTGCCGAGGCGATTATCAGGTGGGACGCGAACGCCGTGAGACCCCTCGGTCTCTCACCCCCCGCAGCTTCCAACGGTCATCGGTTTTTAATTGGTTCAAACAATATTATGGTGGATGCCTATTACTAAAACCTCTTCCACTCCCTGTCGTATCTCATGAGTACTCCGTAGAGTGATACCAAGTAGCGGATCAGGGACCAAAGAAGTTGGTTTATTTTAGAGGGTTACTTTTAGATCTTGTTACTGTTGAGCATGCAAGGTTTATTTTAGAACGATCAACAGGGTCAACCAAGCGGTATCCTTTATGGGAGGTGCTGGTACTTCAACCACGGATTGAAAAAAGTAAATGTGTGAAAGATTTGTAGCAAAAAGTAAAGAGTAGAAAGTAAGTTATCTAGTTAAACTAAGCCCCCAAATTCTTCTGCTTTGTTCGAGTTCCCCGAAGGGAGATAACGGAGGATAGAGGATACACCGAAAGACTTGAGTTGTATGATTACTCTTATACAATTAAAACAAATGCTTATGCTTGAAATAGATAAAACTTTGAGAAAGTAAAGCAAGCTAATAAGCAAGTACTACTCTAACCTCACAACAATCCCCAAAGGATTAAAATCCTAACCACATGTCCGAATGACATGGGACTTGATCCTGTGGCTTAGGGGTTGATATGGCATTTCTTTTTTGCACTCTTACCCCTATTACAAAATGCCAAGGACTAAGTGACGACCTTATTACATCAAAACTTCAATTAATTAACCCTTGACGGTGAGGTTAAAAAATTAAAAAAAGACTGACTAGATTCAACGAAATTCCTCAAGACTCTAGGATATGTCTAGTATGATCATGAATAACACTTTGAACCCTTAGCCACCCCATGGACTCGATTACTAGAATGCCCGTCACCACTTTGGAGGATTTTTTGAGTGAAAACCCAACCAATAAAAATCGTTAAAGAACAAAATTTATTGGAAGGGGAAAAACACTCGATGAGGGGACTTCCCTAATGATAAAGTCCATGACATGGCATCCATATCATATGATCCATACTTAGAACATAAAATTACAATAATTCTCCCACGCAGGGGAGCGGATATTTCGAGTACAAAGGGGCAAATTGGCCTGCAAGGTGAAAAATCACAAGGATTTTTCCATGGAACAACTGAACAAGAATGTACATCTCCAATGTACATGAGGTTGACACCTAGTCGAAATAGGTGGGCAACACCTCCAACTCACACTTCCTCTTCTGCTCATATTCATCTTCCTCATTCCAGTCTTTCCATTATCCATATCTCTCTTTCAACGATTCTCTTTCCATCGATAGCGCCATTACCTCTGCTTTCCCCACTGCTCTCATTCGACACCTCCACACCCCACGCTGTACTTTCCACTCTAAATCCTCAATTCATCTCTTCACATATGTCATTCCTCTCTCTAGCTCGACACACACCTACGCATTTCATTCCCTCTATCGTGCCCACGCTATCCACCCCTACTCGTTTCCTTGTGCGTCTTCTCTTCCTCTTCCTCGTACGCTGTACTTCTTCCCGACACACTCATACCTCCACGTTCTACCCTCTCCACACTCCCATATCCCTTATCGATGTACTCCCAAACCTGCACCTCTCTTCCCTCTCGCTCTCCTCCCTCTGCGCACTCCTCCCACGCCCTCCTTTCCTCACGCCTCTTTCCTGCACCTCCCTCCTCCTTCATCCAATTCTTCCCTCAACCTACTCACTGCCCGCGTCCACACATGTATGGTTGTCTTTCACACAGCTCCGTTGCACCGTGTCCCACTGTCCACTCCATGCCCATCGACCCTCTCCTCAACCATCTCATGCGACCTTCTCCCTTCGTCCATAGGCCCTCCATTACCTTGCGCTCTGGCTTCTTCGCGTCTCCCTCTACGCTTCTCCAGCCACAGTGCTGCGAATCCAGTTCTTCTTGCTCTCTCCAATTCTGCATGCAATCGCAGCCGCTGCCAGTCCATCCACTTGCTCGTCATATTTTAACAAAGTTAAAAATCATATATATATATATATAAATAATAATAATAGTATTATTAAAATACTAATTATTATTTAAAATCCTAAAATCTTGTTTATTATTATTACAAATAATAGTAATAATAATTGTTTTACACTTATTAATTTAAAACAAAATATTATTATTATTAAATATAATAATAACCTTCTTACCTCTAAGCCCAAAAGTCCCTTGTACAACATCCATGGCATCTTATAGCGACGAATTCATAAATATCCTTGAGAAAATCCTTAAGGATATAGATGAAATAAATAAATCTATTGATGAAACGTTTAAGGAAAATGAAGATGGATGTGGAAATCGCGTAGAGCAAACCACCCAAGATAATGTAAAAGATGAAGATACAGTAGACTATTATGTCATTTCCGATGAGATTAATGGCATCAATCAAGATATTGTGCAAGACAAAGATATAACATACCCTATTAATGAAGAAAATGACAATGAAATATTTGACAAAGAGAAAGATGATCCTGACCCAGATTGTGATAAGAGACAAGCTGATGTTACTAGCAATACCGATGATCAATGCATTGACAATAATATCACAATAACAAACGCACGAAGGACATATGTCATCACAAAGACTTCTATAAAGAACATCAAGGAAAGCAACTATAATATCTATCATACACAAGATAAGACTGGTGTTCTTATGGGCATTATAAGCACAAAGAGCCCATTCAAGGGAACTGACACAAAATATGTTTGGAATAACATCACGAAAATAGTTAAGGTCGTCATGTATGTCGAGTATGTTCAATTGACGACAAACATAGTTAAAAGAAGCAATCACACAAGTGGAAAAAGCGTAAACAAAACTTCACCAAGTTCATACTTAATGCAAATACCAAGACAAAATAATAAAAATGAAGCAATGGTCGTAATCAAAATCGCATCTCTCAAGTCATTTGTGCGACAGAGAGCCAAAATAAAAGACGGCATGAGAAAACTCAGCTTTCCCAAGGGGAAGGCAATGTTACAACAATAAGATAGTAAATAATTAGGTTATAACTATTAGTAATAGTAATTAATTATTAAATATAGTTATGAAGAGAAATGTCTCTTCAATATTTGATGGCCAAGCCATATTTAAGGCGGCCNCATTCATATATTAATATTTATACATTAGTATTCCGAAGATGGAACATCTTCCCCCTTAGTATCCGGATATGGATTCTCCATTACACCGGATACAGTGTAACACTGGCAGAGCTGGCTAAACCTTTGAATGCACTTTTGAAGAAAGATGCTAAATTTGTGTGGGACAAAGAATGTGTTGCCTCTTTTGCCAAGCTAAAGAAGGCTATCTCCACATCACCTGTCCTAGTAAGCCTACACTACAATAAATATTTCTTGGTCTACTCGTATGCTTCTGATGATACAATAGCAAGGGTATTATTACAAAAGAATCATGAGAGGCATGGGCAACCCATAGCTTTTATGAGCAAGAACCTGAGAGATGCCGAGTTGAATTTTACTCCGACTGAAAAACAAGCTTATTTCTTGGTAAAATCCCTGAAGCATTTTAGAACGTATATTGGGTATTCAAAGGTCATTGCTTATGTCATGTAACAGGCAATCAAGGACGTCCTTTCTCAACATGATGGTATTGGAATAAGAGGAAATTGGATATCAAGGATTCAAGAGTATGATTTAGAAATAAAACCCATCAAGATTGTCAAGGGACAAGGCCTTGCCCAACGTATTTTAGAAGCAAAACCACATACTGGGACGAGCCCCGAAGGAGCAATGGTGCTATATATAGATGAAGAGCACGAATGGTATAAGGACATTATCTTCTACTTGAAAAATCTAAGATGTCCTGACTACCTGGTGGACCACCAAAGAAGAGCCTTGAGGTTAAATGCTTCTAAGTATGTGCTAACACAAGACGAATTGGGATGGAAGAACCCTGATGGGATAATATTGAAGTGCGTGAGTCCTCAAGAAGCTAAAGAGATCATAAAAGAGTTGCATGTAGGTGTATGCGACGGTCACTATGCTCCAAGAACTACTGTGTCCGAAAATATGAGAGCAGGATATTATTGGCCCACTTTGTTCAAAGATGTGCACTTTGTTCAAAGACGTGCACAGATTATTTTACCTGATGAGTTGAATCTATTCCCACCAAGAAGGCCACGGCTGAGGTCATAGTAAAATTCTTGGAAGAAAATATTATATCTAGATATGGGTGCCCTATGAAGCTTACTACAGATAATGCCAAGGTTTTCTGCAAAAGCGAAATGACCGAGTATTGTGTTGATCATGGTATCGTGTTGTCCCATTCATCAAATTACTATCCCCAATTGAATGGATTAGCTAAATCCAGCAATAAAAACTTGATAAAATTATTAAAAAGGATGGTCGGAGAAAATAGAAGTTGGGATACCAAGTTAAAGTGCGTGTTATGGGCAGATAGAACAACAGTTAAAAGGATAATAGGAAAGTCCCCATTCGAATTAGTATATGGGCAACATTGTAGACTACCAATCAACCTCCAAATGCAGGTTTACGAATTATTGCAACAATGTTCATCTGATCAGGAAGCAATAGAACTGAGGATGGATAAATTAGTAGAACTTGACGAGACCAGGAGGGAGTCATTTAATAGGATGGTTATAGAACAAGAGCGAATCAAGGGTACCTTTGATCAGAAAACTATAAGTGTGATTTTCGGAGTTGGGGACGTAGTTCTTTTGTGGGATAAAAACAAAGAAAAACCTGGAAACCATGGTAAACTAGACAAACTTTGGATGGGTCCCGACAAACTTTGGATGGGTCCCTATCGAATAGCGAGGATAGTCGGAAAACGGTTATTTTGGATAGAAACTTTGGATGGGGAGGAATTAGAATTTCCCGTGAATGGAATTCTCCTCAAACACTATTTTCCCCCATACAAAGATCTGACTTAGCAAGACTTCCCTTTCTACTTAGTTTAGGATAGAAAATGAATAAGCTCTTTTGAGTAGTAGGATTGAGTCTTTAGTGTTGCATGATCCTGAGTCTTTCTTTTCTTTCCGAGTCTTCTAAAAACCCTTTTGAGTCTTCCTGAAATTGTTTTACAATTCTTAGATAGATTTTTATTTTCAGCATTTACTTTCCGCATTTACTTTCACTATTTCATTTTCTGCATTTATTTTATGCCACATGCACTGCTAGGTAGTGTTGTTTCCATGATGCACAGGAATAGGTTTTGATGAAGCTGGAGCAGTTGATCGGGTGCATAGTTCGTTTATGGATGAGTGTTGCGGCGTACCAGAGATGTCTGAGGTTCTCATGTGCTCTTTCCCTTAGAGCACATGTCCCAATTGGAGCCAGATATTGTCACATACATAGTAGTTGGGCTACTTTATGTTCCTGAGCAATGCTGAGCGGTTCTGTGAGCCAGTCCTTTACTATGAGATCAACAGATGATGAGACAGACTTGATGATCTCCCACTTTCAGCAGATCCAAAGTATCCAGATTGACCAGTACTATGCCATAACTGAGCCTCATGACCCTAGATTTGATGACCAAGTTAGCCATTCTTATGACCCAGGGCAAAGATTGATGTAGTGTCTATATGTAGTTGCAGCGGTTGTCCCAGTGATGTTTAGATTGTTTTCATATCCAGTACAGGTATATGACCCAGGTGATATTGTAGTTTGTGCATATGGATTTTGATTTTGCTCTTTTACCTATTTTGGTAGTTAGACTCGGTTGATATGGATTATATGTTGGCAATACTTTATATTGGTTTACTTGGAATTTGAAGCATAAATGGTCTAGTGTTTTTGACTGGGAATCTCTTTTGTATGCTCGTTGGCTTTGCCCTACTCCCAATATAGATTTAGTCTTTTTCCTTCAGGGACATAGCTTGTTAGTCTTGGCATCATTTCCACTGTCTTAGTCCATACATTTCCTTCCCATTTTAATTTACTATCCTGAACTTGTAACTTGACTAGTGACACCTAGGATTTCCCCCACCTTCACCTCTATGTTGGAATAGGTCTCCATGTATAAAATTATGTCTCAGTGTTGGTTTATATGATTATTGTCACAAGGAATGTCTACTTCTAGGTATTGAACACAAGTAGTCTTATCAAAGAAAGTGCCGCTAGACACGGAGCTTAAAATTATTCTAAATGAATGTCATGCCAGCAAAGCAACAGTGTTTTGAGACACTACTAGAAATAAAATAAATTTAGTCAATGGCCAAGAGATGAGGATTCATCCATCGTATGGTGTAAGGCTCATGTATCCCCACAGGGTATCAAGGAGGCAAGCCCAAGAAGGTTTATTCTTAGTCATTTTCTGGAAGCCTAGAAGGATTTCCAGGGCACCTGCTCTTGGAGGCTGGCAAGTTACTAATGAAAAATAAAGTTGATGGCTATAGGATGAGCACTCATTCTTTGTATAATGTTCAGTCATCTTCCCCCATAAGGCAGCGGGGAGAGACTGACCCAAGAAGGTCATGTCTTTGTCATTATTTGGAGCCCAGAAGGCTACCAGGGAACTTGCCTTTAGAGGTCAACTAGTGAATTAAATGCTGAGCAAAGAAAGTGTCAAAAAGGTTGCTTGTCTAGAGTCTAGTGGAGTTTTCTCATCATTCCAACCATTTCTAAGACACTGCCATGCCCTATTGTTCACCTAGTCCAACCTATGTGTTGTGTGCATCCCCTTGTCTCTCAGCCCAGGTGCTTACAGTGTTCAGTCATCAAGTCATCCCTTGGCCTTACCTGTTGTTTATGATCCCTTCACCCTTGACTAGCCAAAGGGATAAATCTATAAATGAGTATACACTGGAGGTTCTTGTTTTGAAGCAACTGATCATTTTAATTTGGATTATTATTATATTTATTGTGCTTATACTTTCCAACTAAATCTAATCATACTAGAAGTGTCACTGCTAACATAGATAATTGAGCATGCATGTCCACTTGTACTTTGCAGTATCGAAGTTTAGCACTTGGGTATCATTTGATCAGTTTTGACTTGGTTAACTTAGTATTGGCCAGGCCGTGAGCAGGATCCAGGATGAGTTATAGACCGGAATTTATGGTTGATGATTATTTATGGTCTATAGGTATCCATTAGACATATTCATGCTTCAAATGGTGATTTATTATGATGGCTGGTGTTATTCTTATGATTATCAGCATTTAAAGGGTTTATTATTTTTATTGTTTTGTTATGGATGGGGCCTCTGATGTACTTTTGTGATGGACTTATGGAGTATAAAAACTCATTCCTAGTGGATTTGGACATTCTAAGTCCATTGGTGTAGTTGAGATTCAGTTTTAGGGGGGCAAAGGACAGATATGGGTCTTTGGGCTTTCTTGCAGCAGATTGGCCTTGGAAAAAGTGGAAATAACTCAATGAAGAAAAAAATTAAGTTCTCATAGGGCGTTATAGGGATTCTTGGGGTGCAGCCAGTCATTTGTACCATACTACCAGGGTCCCAGATCCATCTGTGCAGTCTTTTCACGTTGAGTTTTGGCCCCTTGTGAGATATTGGTTGATTTATGTTCCCAAGGAAGCATTTTAAAAATTAAAAATGGCTAATGAGGAAATCGATTTGGGAGATTGAGGAAAGGGCTTCACATGGAATTGGTCTGAGGCAGAGTATTTGGGTAATATTCATCATCCAACATCAGCTCCACTTTAGTCGAGGTCCACTTGTCCTTGGTTGATGCATTTTGAGGATATTTTGATGTATTTTGAGGGAAATCCCCTAGTGATTTTTATCACTCTTTTATATTATTTGCCACCACACATTGTTATTGTGCCATGGGGTTATGCTAGTGAAGGATACTATAACCTCCTAGCCCCACCATGTGCTCCCTTGTGATCTTTAGTCATCTTTTACATGGTGTGCCCCTCATCGGTTTTAGTGATGCGCCCCCTTCTATTTTTGAGTTGATCCATGTGATTTGTATCCGGATAATCTTAGCCGTAGATTAGGATGATTCGATCTTATGATCTTGACCCTTGATCTTTTTGGATCTAGGGATTATGTACTTGAGAGATTTATATATTGAAATGCTCTCTCATTTGTAGAGGGAGTTTTGGCTCTGGAATTAGTGAATATAATAAAACTTTTGCAGGAAATTCTTAGGAGCTTTGTGAATGTCGTGGAAGTGATTGTTATGCCTCTTGCTTAGACATTTCAGTGGGTCTTGTATGCAAAGACTATTATTCTGTGAGGGTTGTAACCATCATTTTGCAGGTAGCGAATTGGAGGAGGAGATTGCTAGGGCATCCCGCATCATCTTTCACCCAAAACGTTTCATGCTCAAGGAGTGATTAATTGTTACTTTGTGCATTGAATCTTTCTCTACGGATGTCGTACGTTGCTTATCTTTCTCGTCGGTGAACAATTCTAACTTCGGTTGATTGATTTTGCAGGTCGAGAAAAGGGGGTGCACTTCCTCACTTGGGCATTTTTCCTTCTTGCATGCCGGATCTACCTTGAAATTGTAACTAGGTGGAAGGATCACTGACATCTAAGGCGGCTGCAAATATTCTCATGTACGATCTGCAAGGTACATAATGTATTTCAGTATTTTCATCCAATTGCCTAACAAACCCTCTTTCTTAAAACCCTCGTTTGTAGATCTGATAGATCCTGTGAGTTTTTGATGACGACTATCAAAACCGACTTGGAGATTAATGAATCAAACCTAGATCTCAAGTTTCATAAAAATTAGACTCCATTTTCCCTGGGATCTAGCACTAGTCACTCTAGGAGGGGGCACCCCTCTTGGCTGGGTGGCCATTTCTTTAGATCTATCAGACGGGTATGCTTGAACCCACCTCAAAATCATAGATCCAACCTTCAAGCACCACAATTGTAATGTCCTCTTCCAATTAGGCACCAAAACACCCGCTAACCTACTTAATTCCCATAGTTTCGAGCGAGTACTACATAAGAGGGAATTGACCGAGGACCTTGATACTTGCAACAGAATAGGACACTCCTACAATATTAAAGTCATTAGTAAGGAGAAAGAAGCCTTATTTTCTTAGGCTTAAAAGTCAACATGAAATTAGAATTGCATGCATGCAAAAGTGAAGCATAAACCCTAAAAGTGACATGCAAACCCTAAAAGCGCATGAGGCTCTATTTAAGAAGGGTTATTGGACTAAAGGAGTTATCAATTATTATTATTATTGATTTGGAGTCTTGGAGTAGCAGCACAACGTGCAGTAGCAACAGTTGGGGTTGAAGATAGAGTCTTTAGCTAACAAGGGTTCGACAGTGAGATATCTTCCCTAGTCTCCTTCAGGGTAGGCCATTCAGGTCCACCATCAACTCTTCATCTTTATTCATTCATATACAACTATTTAGCATCCATCGGGAGATCTTTTGCAGTGACACGTGTGTAGTTGGGGATTTAGCTGGAAAACCCCAAAGCATTCGTTGGGTCTCTGGATCTCAGTTTATCTTCTGAATATTGGCCTCATCTTCATCAGCAGAATCATCCTACGGTATTGGGTGATCATTAGCATCCAGTTTGCTCATCCGGAGCAGTTCTCATCAATTTCGTGTCGCTGGGAGCGTGAGCAGCTGCATAGGTAAACCAATTCGCTAGCCTTCCTAGAAGGGTCAGAACCTTTGCATGCTCCGGTCAT
This sequence comes from Pseudotsuga menziesii, assembly GCA_001517045.1. NCBI lineage: Eukaryota > Viridiplantae > Streptophyta > Pinopsida > Pinales > Pinaceae > Pseudotsuga > Pseudotsuga menziesii. Next base: position 380,678 of record LPNX010438718.1, read on the forward strand.
TCTCTCCGGCACGGGAAGACCTTCATCCTGGCAAAACCTCATCTTCATCAGGAAGCTCCTTCACCAAAAACGTCACCTTCAGCTGAGGAAGGGGTTTGTGCTGCTGGGCGGTAACACCGGAGAAAGGGAGAACCAGTTCTTCATCCGTTCAGCTCTTTATGCATGCGTATTATCTCTGGAGTATTATCATCTTGATTATCAGTGTGTTGATCTTCTCTCTGCAAAATCTTTTCCCTAGTTTAGCTATAATTTAGGGCCATTGTTCCAACACCTTGCATGCAACGTTTTATTCAGTATTCCTGCATATTATCAGTATACAAGTGAGCCCTAGAATAGAAAATAGTAGAATATCAGTATTTGGGATATTACAGTGGTATCAGAGCATGTTCCTTGCTAGTTGTGGGCTTGAACATGAGAAGTAAATGAATACAGAAAAAGACACTTTTGTAACCTATAGGAGAAGGAAGAGTAGGTACACGAAGGAGCAAGAATTTGAGGATATCCAGCTAGAAGATACCAACTCAGACATGGACCCAACAGGTATACACTCTGACAGAGGGAAAGAAACAAGAGAAGACGAAGACAAGATGGAGTTTCGTAGCTTAGTGAACGCATTGCATGATCTAGCCAAAGGGAAAAAGGAAGTCTTGCATGCAATAAATAGGCTAGCGACGAAACTTGAACCAGGGCATAGCAGTATATCTCTCTCACCAGTAAATAGAGGGTCTACAAGCAGTAGTGGGAAGCATGCATACACCGATATGCAAAACACACCCCACAAATATAATAGACCTTCCAGCAGGCCTACTATGCCTCACTTCCTGGCAAATGTAGTAGCAGGACCAGTCATGCTAGTAGAACCTAGTGAACCATTTGGAGCCTATTTACAGAAATACAGGGATTTGGGGGATGAGTTTCATGCAGCCATGTCCTTCTCAGACTTCTACAACATGAAGAGTAGGAATCGACCCAGGAATTTCAATAGAGGGTTTAATCAGAAATATGAGTTGCAGAAAACCTTGGGTAGATTGACCATCCCAAACTTTGATGGGGCTTGCGGAGGTTCAGTGAGAATATGGGTTCAGAAGTTGGATACTTATTTCCAACTCAACCCCATGACAAAGACAGATGCCATTAAATTGGCTACACTACACCTAGACGGAGAGGCTCGTGAGTGGTGGTACCACGGACTAGTGACATTGGGTCACAACACCATCAGTTCCTACAGTGAGTTCACATAGAAGCTCATGGAGCAGTTTGACAGGAAGGACCCAGAGATACACTTTAGAGAGTTGGCTCAACTCAAACAGACAGGTAGTGCCGAGGCCTTCATCTCCGAGTTTCATAGGGTAGCTGATGGTGACAGATGTGTAAAAAACAGGTTGATTATGTTGTTTACAGACGCCTTGACAGAACCACTACGGGAGTGGGTGAAATCCTACAAACCCTCCACTCTACAGGATGCGATCAACAGAGCCAGAGATCTCCAAGACTCAGTTCCGAAGAACAGGTTTCCACTCAAAACCACCTTTCTAGTTAGAGACAAAGATAGAAAACCTTTCCAACATGAAATGCCAAAGAAAACTTGGTTGGATGACAACACAAGAAAAGACCTGAGACGGAAGAAATTGTGTTTCACTTGTTAGGAACTATGGGTTCCAGGCCACAAGTGCTCAGGGAAGGCCAAAGCCCACTATATAGAGGTCTATTCAAATATTGAAGGGGAGGAATACGAGTAGGAAACAATAGAGGAATTGCGAGCAGCAAAGGAGGAGTCACTCCAACGGGATACTCCAAAGGGAGTTATTGCTACATTATCCGGAGTACCTAGGTTTCATACTCTCAGGGTCAACGTAGTACAGGGCCACATGGTAGGAGTATTGATTGATGGGGGAGCAACCCACAATTTCATTGATGCAGCATCGATGTCCAAGAGGGGTATTCCGACAGAGAAGTTTGAGGGATTTACTGTAGAAGTAACAAGAAATACTAGCATGGAGTGCAACTAATGGATTCCTAAACTAAATGTCACATTAAGAAACTACCATATGACAGACTCATTTTATGTGGTGCATGTGGCTGATACGAATGTAGTATTAGATGTCTAATGGCTTTATTCAATAGGAAAATATACTACAGATTACAGGGCATTGGAAATGGAATGCCAAGGACCGGATGGGAAACGGGTAGTTTTGAGGGGCATGAATACTTATCCCCCGAAACCAGTATCAACACAAAGAATGGAGGCCATACTCAGACAGGGTGACATAGAATGGTCAGCAGAGTGCTTGGTCACTTTTAGGAAACCTCTAGAAAACAACACCAAACACACAGTGGATATTTAGGCATTATTGCAGAAAGACGAGAAGGTATTTAGGGATCTTCCAGTAGGTAGACCACCAGATAGGGGATTTGAGCATATCATTGAGTTGGAGGGGACACAGGAAGTCATCACCACTCCATATAGGCATCCCAAAAGATACAAGAATGAGATCGAGAAAACGATCAAGGAATTACTAGAACTAGGATATATTCGGCCGAATTCTAGTCTCTTTGCGTCATCAGTGGTCTTAGTTAAAAAGAAGGATGGCACATTACGAAAGTGTATTGATTACAGAGCACTCAACAAGAAGGCCATCAAAAACAAGTATCCCATCCCCAAGATTGATGAACCAATAGACGAGCTACGAGGTGCCAAATGCTTTTCAAAGATCGATCTCCAATCAGGGTACCATCAGATCCAAGTAAGGGATCAAGACATTCCCAAGACAGCTTTCTGTTGCCACTATGGTCACTATGAGTCTTGGTCATGCCTTTTGGACTCACCAATGCTCCAGCTACCTTCCAGTCTTGCATGAACCACACTTTCAGGGCTCAGTTACGAAAGTATTTGCTAGTGTTCTTTGATGATATTTTAATTTACAACAAAACTTGGGAGGAACATCTGAAACACTTAAATGAGGTGTTGAGAATCCTGAAAGAGCACTCACTTTATGCGAAGATGTCTAAGTGTGAATTTGGCATGAAAGAGATGTTGTATCTAGGACACATAATCAGTGCAAAAGGGGTACAGGTTCATATGGAGAAGATTAGAGCTATTCGAGATTGGCCAATGCCGAAGATAGTTACTGAACTGAACGGCTTTTTAGGCCTTTGCACCTACTACAGGAGGTACGTTAAGGGATTCTCTCAATTTGCTGCACCACTCACTGACCTCAGAAAGAAAAGGGCATTCACATGGACAGAATTCACACAACGAACCTTTGAGGAAATGAAAACCATCATGAGTTCTTGCCCAATTTTGGCCCTACCAGATTTCTCTCAACCATTCATAGTGGAATGTGATGCTTCAAGAGAAGCAATAGGGGTACAGGTTCATATGGAGAAGATTAGAGCTATTCGAGATTGGCCAACGCCGAAGATAGTTACTGAACTGAATGGCTTCTTAGGCCTTTGCACCTACTACAGGAGGTACGTTAAGGGATTCTCTCAATTTGCTGCACCACTCACTGACCTCGAAAAGAAAAGGGCATTCACATGGACAGAATTCACACAACGAACCTTTGAGGAAATGAAAACCATCATGAGTTCTTGCCCAATTTTGGCCCTACCAGATTTCTCTCAACCATTCATAGTGGAATGTGATGCTTCAAGAGAAGCAAAAGGGGTACAGGTTCATATGGAGAAGATTAGAGCTATTCGAGATTGGCCAACGCCGAAGATAGTTACTGAACTGAACGGCTTCTTAGGCCTTTGCACCTACTACAGGAGGTACGTTAAGGGATTCTCTCAATTTGCTGCACCACTCACTGACCTCAGAAAGAAAAGGGCATTCACATGGACAGAATTCACACAACGAACCTTTGAGGAAATGAAAACCATCATGAGTTCTTGCCCAATTTTGGCCCTACCAGATTTCTCTCAACCATTCATAGTGGAATGTGATGCTTCAAGAGAAGCAATAGGATCCGTACTAATGCAAAACCATCACCCGATTGCATTTGAAAGCCGGAAACTAAAAGACTATGAGCGCCACTACTCCATATATGACAAAGAGATGCTAGCCATCTTACATGCCCTAACTAAATTCAGGCAGTACTTGGTAGGAAGCAAATTCAAAATCAAGACAGATCATAACAACCTCAAATACTTCTTGGAGCAGAAAGAATTAAATGAACGCCAACAGAAATGGGTCAGCAAGGTACAGACTTATGATTTTGAGATAGAGTATGTGAAGGGTAAGAACAGTGTAGTAGCTGATGCCTTATCCAGGCGACCAGCTTCATTATCCCTCATGAGTATATCCACAGATTGGAGGTCTCTTCTCTTAGTAGAGTACTCCAAAAACAAATTTGCTTGTGAGTTATTAGATGGACAGATCCAGGATGACAGGTACAGAATCATTGATGACATCATCTATTACAAAGGTAAGATATAACTCGTCCCTGAATCATCTTTAAAGGGAAGATCATACATGCATCACATGACTCGTCGTTATCAGGGCATCAAGGGTTCTTGAAGACCTACAGGCAGATCCGAGAGAGGTTCTCATGGAAGGGCTTCAAGGGAGAAGTAATACAACACGTTCGGGAATGTAGCATCTGCCAGCAGAACAAGATCGAACACACTCATCCGGCAGGGTTACTGCAGCCATTACTGATACCGGAGCAAAAGTGGGAAAGCATCTCAATGGATTTCATTACAGGGTTATACAAGGTATAGGGACGAGACTGCTTATATGTAGTGGTAGATCGGTTGACCGAATTTGCTCACTTCTTTGCTATCTCTTTCGACTATTCAACATCATAGGTAGCCGAGTTACTTTTCAGAGAAGTTTTTAGACTACATGGGCTACCCAAAACCATTGTCAGTGATCGTGACAGTAAACTCACTAGTGTTTTCTAGAAGGAGCTATTCAGGTTAGTAGGGATAGAACTTGCTACAAGTACAAGTTATCATCCTCAGAGCGACGGGCAGACGAAGATTGTCAATAAATGGATTGAGGGGTATCTACGAAATTATGTAGCAGGACAACAGAGGACATGGATTAAATGGTTACACTTAGGGGGATACTGCTACAATACTATTTAATATATGTCTATCAGGATGACACCTTTTAAGGCACTATATGGCTATGAGGCACTGAACTTCGTAGATTTAGGTTTTGGAGACAGCAGAGCACCCAAGGCAAAAGATTGGGTACATGACAGTCAGGATATTCTTAAGGTCCTAAGGGAGAACTTACAGGAAGCCCAGAATCAGCAGAAGCTATATGTAGACAGACACCGGATTGAGCGGAGTTTCGAGGTAGGGGATCTGGTATATTTATGGCTACAACCTTACAGGAAGTCCTCTCTCAAGAAAAAATGAGCATAAAAGCTCAAACCTCGCTTCTATGGTCCTTACAACGTAGTCATGAAGGTTGGAGAGGTGGCTTATGAACTAGAGTTACCACAGTAGAGTAAAATTGACGATGTATTTCATGTATCCAACCTCAAGAAGACCATTGGGCGACACATTGCTCCTTCCACGGAGTGAGGCCAATATTGGTGACACTTGTGAGACACCACCATTCCCTATTGTTTATCTATCATATATGTCATTGTGGTTGTGTGTATTTTTCATCATTCAGAGAGATCACAGAGTCAAAATCAGTCAAAAGTCATTACCCTTTGTCTTAGCCTTTGTTTTCCATCCCCACCTAGCAATAGCACATTGTTTGCACTTTGTAAGTATGGCATGAGCAAGCAGACTTCCAGAAAGTTCTAAGATTCTTTGGAAGCACAGGTATATTTTATCACTATTATTATTATTATCACCATGATTATGAACATTGATTTAATCTTGGTTTTGATATACACCATTGGAGCATTTCTTACCCTAGATGCTTATAGGATCATAGTGATGCAGTATCTCACCTTCAGTTTGGGTACTTTGACCTAGTCAACCCAGTTGATCAAGTCAAGCACGGTTCCCAGGCCAATGACTCAAAAAACAACATGATCTATATTTGTTCTAGAAATGCCTAGGACCAATACTGCAGTTTCAGTTTTGAGAGTTTGGCCCCGGTTCTCCTGAAAAAGTGATTATTATCACTTTATAATTGGCCAAATGATCAAATTTTATTACAAACGGTAGTATGTTTGGTTATCCTAGAGCATTGCAGTGTTCCAGGGGGTATGAGTAGTCACTTATACCATTCTTCTATGTCTCTAGATCATCCAATGCAGTCAGTTTGCCCCAGTTCTCAGTCTGAATGAAGTTATGATGATTTTTATTATTTTCAGAGGATGCACTATTAACTAATGAACTAGGAAAATCACTGAGGAAATCGATTTGGCTTGTGTGGTCAAGGAAATGGCAAGGGAATGCTTCTAGATGATTTATTATGGCTCTCCGGACATATATACACAAGTTTCTAAAGTTTGATGTTCCAGATTATTTTTTGGGCTCTCATATGGAGAACGTCCCCCATAGGGCGAAATTGGACAAAATGGCCAAAATAAAAGTGTATAAATCAAGTTGTATCTTTATAAATATGTATGGGGGGACCCCCTAATGACCCCCCCATGTCCCCTTAGTGTCAAGCTTGCAAAAATATTGACTTATCATGTTGTAAAAATGGTCTTTATGAGGTAATACACCCCCCTCTTAACTTAGTCATCTTGATCCATGTATAATCTCCACCATTGATGATGTTATAATCTCAACCATTGGATGAAAAAGTAAGTTAGGGTTTGCGTCTCTCAAAAGCTATATAAAGGAGAGACCCTCCTCATTGTATCACATTGGGAAATTTGGTACCATTGGCTCTTGAAGAATAATAGAGAAAATCTTTCTGGGATTTCTTTTCTTTTGTGGATGATTGAAGAATGTTCTTTGTGATCGACTGACATTATTTCTCGCTTGCATTGGAGATAATTGGTAAATATGTAGCATATTTTTTTGGATCCATTTGTTTGACAGAGAAGGCAATTTGGAGACGGGCGCACCTATGGGAGGTACCCACCTTGCTCTTCTTTTCAGATTGAGGGATACAGGGATTTTTTCTATCTTATGATTTGTCACTCTCTTGTCCGTTTACTTCTCATCAGCATTTGTCGTTTTTCTTGCCGTTCTCATTGTTATTTACTTGACTTAGCAGGAGAGAGGGCGCATTTGGCTCCCTTGGGCGTTTTCAAAAAACATGGATTTTCACAATTTCTTCACTTGATTTATGCAGAAATAATCTTCATCACTTTGGCATTCATCCTCTAAAACATTAGGTACATTTTTCCCAGGTAAGATCTATCCTTTTTCTCAGTATCTGATTGGTGTTGCGTTTTCCTTTTCATCAAACCCTCTTTTAAAACCCTCATTTCGTAGATATGTACGTTCTAGTTTGCGGCGAGCTATAAACCCACTTTGGAATAAACGTAAAACCCCTAAGTCTTAATTTTCATCATCAGACTCCATTTGCCCATCTTAAGCACTGGTCTACTTCTTAGGGGAAGATGTCCGCCTTGGGAGGAGTGGGTATTTCAGAAACCACGAAATGGGTATTGTTGGTTTCACTTTCATTTGCTTAATCTTACATCCAACAATCAATTTGAGTATCCAATTTCATTTAATTTCACCATTTTTTCCTAGATCTCATTTTTCTACTTAAAACCCTAGGTTAAAATTGGGGCTTTTCACCTGGATGCTTGAAATCTCTTAGTAATTGTTTTAAACTCTAATTAACTATCCCACAAAGAGATTCCACCAAGTTTCCCTGGGTCATCTACTCATTTTCCTTATTTTAGGGCTATCTAAGTCATAGGGACACCCCGTGGGCTTAGTAATTTCACTGAGTCCGAAGTGTCGATATCCTTGACTAGCGTGACATCTGAGTTCTTTCAGAGTTCTTGGATATCGTAGGTCGCGAATTTAGTTTCCTTTCCTCTGTTGTCCTGGATAGGATAACCCCACGAAGCAACTACAAGATTCATGATTACAAGCCTTAAAGTGGATTCCATATACTTAATTCACAATATTGAAGCAAAGGAAGGACGTGTGTTGTCTCCTTTCACACACCTGGTGGGAATGTGGTAGAAATATTCGAGCCACTCGGTGTGTCCTTGGGGGCAAGTCTTGAGTCAAGGATGTCACCTTGTCTTGACTTCTCCGTTTAGGCCAACAACTAACGAAGCTAAAGGGGGTAGACCCTATTAATTGCTAAGGTTGTTAAGGCTTTAGTGATGATGGTGATGAATGAGTTATTTAGGAGTTTGATAAACCAAATTTGACACAAGATATTGCAATATTAATTAAACCACAACAGCCTAAAGAATCGATCAATATATGATAAGCAAAGCATGCAAAAACATATGATGATATCAAGTAAAAAGAAACCAGTGCCAATAATGGAGTCCACAAATGAAAATGTTGTTGTATTGCTGAAAGAAATGTTGCAAGTGATTTTGGTCAAATTTTAGATTAAATATGGGATGAGTTGATTAATTTAAGGGAAAAGGGGACTCCAAATATACTTGAAGGTACGAGCAGTATATCCCAAATCGTTATCCGATGCGGCTCCCCGCAAAGAATATGTGGGCTGGTTGGAGTCTTTGAGACGTGTTCAACACTACACCAACAAGGGTGTAGCTTAACGGTGTCTCGAGGTCACTACCCAATTGTTCCTGCTTCCTTTGTGGATTTTGCCACCACAACAGATTAATTCGAGGCGTGAAGACTTAATTAATCTAGTCACCCATGTTGCTTTTGATGTAGTCGGCTGATCAGACGAACCGCAGTGGTGCAGAGCATACACAACGGAGTCTAAAGGATTTTACAGATTTTATTAATGGCTTTTTTTTAAAAGAAGAAAAAATTAACCTCCAAGGATCTCTTTCGGTTCAAGTGAACTGCAATCAGGAAAGCAAGGAGGGGTTAATTATATGAGTGTTTTAAGTTCTTGGGATTAGAATTAAAGTGATGAACAAAAAGAAAACGCAGTTATCTAATTATCCTACCATGAATCTCTTTCCCCTTTCGGTTCACTCAAGAAATCATGGGGTAAGTAGTAAGTTTACTTTGAGAACTTGAAAGATGTAAACAATTTGCAATGTAACACAAAGTACACTACTTACATGTGAATAAACAAAACTAAACTAAACTACATAAAAGAAAAACAAGAAAAAGGAAAAAAGAAAAAAAAGACGTGGATCCCCACAGGGGAGATGGGGAGGCGGCAACATTTTCTGACGCCGTTGCCAGGGAGAAGACTGAGGGTGAATTTGAGATTGAGAGTGAGTTTATCCCTTGATTTGGGCGAGTTAGAAGGAGTTACACTCAAGAAAAATGTGCCACCTCTTAAGAAGTAGGCACAACCCCTCTTTGGGATCTCCCAAACATGCCAAATGAGTGCCACATGAGCAATTATGCCTCCTTCCAAGGAGAAAAACGTCCCTTTAATCTGGAGAAAAACGTCCCATAAGGATTGCTGACCTTATTAAAAATAAATATGGCCCAGATGAAAGCTACGATTAGCTGTGCTTTTAAGCACTGGTGAAGTCCCAAAGGGTTCATATAGGCCAAAAGGCCGTAGAATAAAATGTGATCCTAATGAACTTGGATCAAAATTGATGTAGACATGATGCCTAAGTTGAATAAGCACTCTCTAAACAACTCATCCGTTTGTGAGGCACTGCCATTCCTTGTGTTGATGTTTGTCCAGTATTGGTTGTAGTGAGTTTGCCCTTTTCCTTGTCCAAAGTGTCATGATGTTGAGTAGGAGGTCATCCTTTGCCTTAGCCTTGTCATTTCCACCTTTCACCCTTCACTAACAAAATGACTACAGCTATGAAGTGAGTATAGTCTTGAAAGTTTGAGTCTAAGTAATAATAAATAAAGCCTGATATTTATAAGTATTTGTTGATGTACCGCCAGTGAAATGAATGCTACTTGTTGATTTTGTTACGTGAATGAGTGGTTGAGCATGGTTTAACCTCTTAACACTTGCAGCAGATTGATCTATTATGAGTTATTATTGGTGTCTGATTATTCACAGATGGTTATATTGTTTATTGGTTATGATTGATGATCAGACAGAGACCTATGAGGGGTATGAGTATACACCTTTGATGGATTGGGACTCTTTGAGTCCAATGAGACATTTTATTTCCAGTTCTGGGCACTTACAGATGTGATCAGGCTTATTCTGCTTTTTTGATGCAGTTTTTCTTCACAGATTGATTTGTTTGAGCAAGGAGATGTTTCAGTTGGATCTCCTAGGGCGTTGTATGGGCATAGGGGGTGCAGCCACTTGTTTGTACCATTGTACCCCCATCCCAGAGAGCTTGCAGGGCTCAATTTGATAACGTAGGTACCCTAGGAGGCTGTTTTAGCAGTATCATGTTTCCCGAGGCAGATTAAAAAATGATCAAATGGCTATTGAAGAAATCGATTTGGGCTACCGAGGCAAAGAAATGGCATGGGGTGAGTCACAATGATAAGAGTGATGTCTTCCACACCTTCTCTAGAAGTTTCAGCATTTTTGGGGCCCGCACCTATTTTTCGACAAATTTTAAATATTTTTTGGAGCTTTTTGGGAGACCCACGATTTCCTCAAGGAGGCACAAAAGTTAAAATTTTAAATTGTTATATTATTTATTGTGCCATGGGGACACCCAAAGGGAGTTAGTCAAACACTCCTTGGACCCACCATGTGCTTTCATTTATTTCTTGTTGAGTGGGTTACCTTTATTTGGGTGGTTTAAGTCCACTTTGGTAAATTATAATTATATTGATCCATGTATTGCATGTTGAGCTCTATAATATCCCAAATCCCAATATTTTCTATTTCTAAGCAAATATGCTGATACAACTGGGCATGCAAACTGCCACGCAAAAATCCCTATTTTATTGCAAAAATTAGGGTTAGGGTTTGTGAGATAGAATGAACACTTACCACTGATAAGCCGTCTAGCCTGCCCCTGAGAGAGTATGCAAGCATCAAGAACTGAATCGGAGATGGACAGATATCTTCCGCTTCCGGTGAAACCCCAGCAGCAAGAACCCAAGTCAGAAAAGGGTGACGTTTTCAGTGAAGGAGGTGTCCGATGACGCTGCCGATTTGCAGGACTGGTAGCCTTCCCGTGCCGGAGAGAATGCCTGGTACATGCGGAGTTTCTGAGGTCTCTAGGCAAGATAGCGACTTGCTCTAGAGAGGCAGCTGCTCACGCCCCCTTGATCCCGAAATAGCTGGTAACTGCTCCGGATGAGCACGGACGGATCTGATAATCACGGGTACCGGAGTATGATGCTAATGATGAGAATGGTGCCTGAGTTTCGGAGTAAAGCTGAGATCTGAAGGCCCAGCAACTGATTAGGGCTTTCTGGTTGAAAACCCCCCCTTACGGCTGCACACGTGTCCTTGCAACAATCTATACCAAAATACTGGATAACTTATGAATGAATGTAAGAGAAAATGGTGAACCTGTATGGCTTACCCTGAATGAGACTAAGATAGATGTTTCACTGCCGAAATCCCGTTAGCTGAAAACTCTGTCTCCAACCCCAACTGTTGTGCGGCACGCTGTGCTGCTATCCAAGAGCTCCCAAAGTAATCATCATCAAAAGTGAAGTCTCCTTTCGCTTTATCCTCCTTTTATAACTTTCAACTGCGAAAACCCTAATCTTTGACCTAATTAGGTCACTTTATCTTCTAATTTGCAGTTGACTTGCATGCATGCGGATGGAGACTTAAAGAGTGCATGCATCATTAAATAATGCTTGGATGGCATGCACGAAGGTGGCCTTTGGCCCCTCTTAACCTAATGGTGATGCCCTAGATCTTCTATGGATGGCATCAGTCCTTAGCTGATTCCTTAGCTGTCAGTAACCGCTCAAACCCACAGGAATCACATAGGTTAGCGGTTTTGGGCCTCAAGGCCTAATCGGAAGAGGACATTACAGTCCTCCCCGCTTGAGTGTAATGTTCTCTTCCAATTAGGCCTTAAGGACCCAAAACTTCTAACCTATGTGATTCCTGTGGGTTCGAGCGGTTACTGACAGCTAGGGAATCAGCTAAGAACTGATGCCATCCATAGAGGATCTAGGGCATCATCATTTGGTCGAGAAGGGCCACCGGGGCCAAAGGCCACCTTCGTGCATGCCATCCTAGCATTATTTAATAATGCATGCACTCTTTAAGTCTCCATCCGCATGCATGCAAGTCAACGGCAAATTAGAAGATAAAGTGACCTAATTAGGTCAAAGATTAGGTTTTGCGCAGTTGAACTTTATAAATAGAGGATAAAGCGAAAGGAGACTTCACTTTGGATTATGATTATTTTAGGAGCTCTTGGATAGCAGCACAGCGTGCAGCACAGCAGTTGGGGTTGGAGACGGAGTCTTCAGCTAACAGGATTTCGGCAGTGAAACATCTGTCCTAGTCTTATTCCGGGTAAGCCATACAGGTTCACCAGTTGTTCTTTATTCATTCATTAGTTATCTAGTACATGGTATAGATCGTTGCAGGGACACGTGTGCAGCCGTAAGAGGGGGTTTTCAGCCAGAAAGCCCTAATCAGCTGTTGGGCCTTCATATCTCAGTTTCCTTCTGAAACTCAGGCACCATTCTCATCATCAGCTTCATACTCCGGTACCCGGTGATTATCAGATCCATCAGGGCTCATCCGAAGCAGTTATTAGCAGTTTCGGGGTTCCAGGGTGTGAGTAGCTGCCTCTCTGAAGCAATTCGCTACCCTGCCTAGAGGTCTCAGAACCTCCGCATGCATCAGGGATTCTCTCCGCCACTGAAAACCTATCGACCCGGCAAATTCGCAGTTCCATCGGACACCTCCTTCCTTGAGGGCGTCACCCTTTTCTGACTGGGGCGTCTTGTTGCTGGGGTTCACCTGGAGTAGAGGAGATCCACCAATTTCCGATTCAGTATCCGGTGCTTGCATACTTTCTCCGGAGCAGTTCAGCCGGCTTATCAGTGGTAAGTGTTCATTCTATCTCGCAAACCCTAACCCTAATTTTTCCTATAAAATAGGGATTTTTGCTTAGCAGTTTGCATGCCCCGTTGTATTAGCATATTTGTATAGAAATAGAAAATATCAGGATTTGGGATATTACAGTGGTATCAGAGCTATTTTTTTCACCAACTGTGGGCTTAAGAGATGAAAAATAGATGAATACAGAAGGAGATCCTTTTGTAACCTATAGGAGGATGAAGAGTAGGAACAGGCCCAGGACTTTCAACAAGGGTTTCAATCACAACAATGAGCTGCAGAAGACCTTGGGCAGGTTAACCATCCCAAACTTTGATGGGACTTGCGGAGGATCAGCGAGAACATGGGTCCAAAAGTTGGATACCTATTTCCAACTCAACCCCATGACAGAGACAGATGCCATTATGTTGGCTACACTTCACCTAGACGGAGAAGCTCACGAATGGTGGTACCACGGATTGGTGACATTGGGTCACAACACCATACATTCTTACGGTGAGTTCACTCAGAAACTCATGGAGAGGTTTGATAGGAAAGATCCAGAGATCCATTTCAGGGAGTTGGCTCAACTCAAGCAGACTGGTAGCGCAGAATCTTTCATTTCAGAATTTCAAAGGCTAGCCGTTATGGTAACAGATGTGTCAGAGAGCAGATTGACTATGTTATTCACTGAGGCCCTTATAGAGCCACTACGGGGATGGGTGAAAGCCTACAAACCGCTCACTCTGCAGGATGTTATTCCGGGCAAGGGACCTTCAGGATTCAGTCCCTAAAAACAAATTCCCTCTGAAAACCAATTTTCCTGTTAGGGACAAGGACAGGAAACCTTTCCAGCAGGATGTGCCCAAGAAAACCTGGTTAGATGAGGACACCAGGAAAGATTTGAGAAGGAAGAAGCTGTGCTTCACCTGCCAGGAACCATGGGTACCAGGACATAGGTGCGCAGGGAAGGCGAAGGCACACTACATTGAGGTGTAAGACAGTGATGAGGACGACGATGAGCAGGAGGCCACAGAAGAGAAATCACAACAGGGTGATACACCAGAGGGAGTCATTGCTACATTGTCTGGAGTACCGAGATTCCATACTCTCAGGGTCAGGGGAGTAGCGCAGGGTCACAGAGTAGGAGTACTGATTGATGGGGGAGCCACCCACAATTTCATTGACTCCGCTTGGGTAGCCAAGAGAGGTATTCAGCTCGAGAAGTTCGAGGGATTCACTGTAGCAGTAGCCGGGAACTCCAACATGGAGTGCAACTACTGGATCCCAAAACTGAATGTTGCCTTAGGTAACTATCAGATGACAGACTCTTTCTATGTAGTGGATGTAGCAGATATTCATGTGGTATTGGGTGTTCAATGGCTTTACTCTATAGGGAAATACACTACAGACTATAGGGCAATGGAAATGGAGTTCCAGGGGCCAGACGGCAAACGGTTAGTTTTGAGGTGCATGAACACTTATCCCCCAAAACCGGTCTCGTCACAGAGAATGGAGGCAGTGCTCCGACAGGATGATATAGAATGGGGTGCAGAATGTTGTCACCTTCAGGAAACCCCCAGAGACTAGCTCACAACACCCCAGTGACATTCAAGCCTTGCTACAGAAACACAAAAAGGTTTTTTGGGACCTTCCATCAGGCAGACCACCAGACCGGGGTTTTGAACAATCATCGAGCTAGAGGAGGGAACACAAGCAGTCATCACCACTCCTTACAGGCATCCCAAAAGGTACAAGGATGAGATTGAGAAAACCATCAAAGAATTACTGGAGCTTGGTTATATACGACCCAGTTCTAGCCCCTTTGCATCTTCAGTAGTTCTGGTTAAGAAGAAGGATGGTACTCTGCGTATGTGCATCGATTATCGAGCACTTAATGAAAAGACCATCAAGAACAGGTATCCCATTCCCAGAATTGACGAACTCATGGATGAGCTTCGGGGAGCTCAATACTTCTCCAAGATCGATCTACGCTCAGGGTACCATCAGATCAGGGTAAGGGACCAGGACATCTCCAAAACAGCTTTCCGCTGTCATTATGGTCACTATGAGTTTCTGGTCATGCCCTTCGGACTGACCAATGCTCCAGCCACTTTTCAGTCATGCATGAACCATACCTTTCGAGCACAGCTACGTAAATTTTTGTTGGTATTCTTTGATGACATCCTGATTTACAACAAAACCTGGGAAGAACATCTGAGACACCTGGACGAAACATTGAGTATTTTAGAAGAGCATTCACTATATGCAAAAATGTCCAAGTGTGAGTTTGGCATGAAAGAAATGCTGTACTTAGGACACGTAATCAATGCAGAAGAAGTACAGGTTGACATGGAGAAAATCAGGGCTATCAGAGATTGGCCTGCGCCAAAAACAGTTACAGAGTTGAGAGGGTTCCTAGGTCTGTGTACTTATTAACGGCGGTACGTTAAAGGGTTCTCCCAATTTGCAGCACCTCTCACAGATCTCACCAAGAAAGGAGCATTCACTTGGACAGACTTAGCACAGAAAACTTTCGAGGAGATGAAGGTTATTATGAGTTCTTGTCCAGTTCTAGCATTACCAGATTTCTCACAACCTTTTGTGGTAGAATGTGATGCCTCAGGGGAAGGGTTAGGAGCAGTGTTGATGCAGAATCATCACCCTATTGCATTTGAGAGTCGTAAACTGAAGAACTACGAGCGCCATTACTCCATATATGACAAGGAGATGCTGGCCATCTCACATGCTCTCACAAAATTCAGACAGTACCTGGTGGGCAGTAAGTTCAAAATCAAAACCGATCATAACAGCCTCAAGTATTTCTTGAAACAGAAGGAACTGAATGAGCGACAGCAGAATTGGGTCAGCAAGGTACAAGCTTATGATTTCGAGATCGAGTATGTGAAAGGTAAGAATAATGTAGTAGCTGATGCATTATCTAGGCATCCAGCCCCATTATCTCTCAGTAGTATATCCACAGATTGGAGGGCACTTCTCTTGGTGGAATACTCCAAAAACAAATTCGCTTGCGAATTATTGGACGGGCAAATTCAGGATGACAGGTACAGGATTGTAGATGACATCATCTATTACAAGGACAAAATATACCTCGTCCTAGAATCCACATTGAGGAAAAAGATCATTCAGGCAGCCCACGATTCTCCTTTATCAGGGCATCAAGGTTTCTTAAAGACCTACAGGCAGATCAGAGAGAGGTTCTCATGGAAGGGCCTCAAGGGGGAGATTATGCAGCATGTCCGGAAATGTAGCATCTGTCAACAGAACAAGATTGAGAACACCCATCTCGCAGGGTTACTCCAGCCACTACCGATTCCAGAACAGAAGTGGGAGAGCATCTCCATGGACTTCATTACAGGCTTGCCCAAGGTCCAAGGGCGAGAATGTTTATATGTAGTAGTTGACAGACTGACCAAGTTTGCACATTTCTTCTCGATACCATCAGACTACTCGGCAGCTCAAGTAGCGGAGTTATTTTTCAGGGAGGTCTTCAAGTTACACGGGTTGCCTAAGACCATTGTCAGTGATCGGGATAGTAGGTTCACGGGTGCCTTCTGGCAGGAACTATTCATATTGGTGGGGACCAAATTGGCTACTAGTACGAGTTATCACCCCCAGAGTGACGGGCAAACAGAAATAGTCAACAAATGGATCGAAGGGTATCTAAGGAATTATGTAGCAGGGCAGCAGCGGACCTGGATCAAATGGCTACACCTAGGGGAGTATTGCTACAACACTACTTATCACATTTCTATTAGGATGACTCCTTTTAAGGCATTATATGGATACAAGGCCTTGGACTATGCAGATTTGGCATTCGGAGACAGTAGGGCTCCTAAGGCTAAGGATTGGGTACATGACAGTCAGGACATCCTGAAAATACTGAAGGAGAATTTACAAACAGCCCAGAATCAACAGAAGATGTATGCCGACAAACACAGGATTGAACGGAGCTTCGAGGTAGGGGATTTAGTATACTTAAGGCTCCAGCCTTATAGACAGCCCTCGCTTAAGAAGAAAGGAGCAGAGAAGTTGAAACCCCGCTTCTATGGACCCTACAAAATAATCCGGAAAGTGGGAGAGGTGGCATATGAACTAGAACTTCCTCAGGAAAGCAAAATTCACAACGTGTTCCATGTATCTAGCCTGAAGAAGACTCTTGGGCAACACATTGCTCCATCCACCGAATTGCCTCCTTTAGATGATGAAGGACTGCTGATACTGATTCCCGAACGGATCATTCAGACTAGAGAGAGGAAGCTCAGGAACAAGGTAATCCGGGAACACTTAGTTCAATGGAAGGAACTACCGTCAGAAGATGCCACCTGGGAAGGTGAACAGGTATTGCAGCATCCCAATTTGAAGTTGCTTGAGGACAAGCAATCTCGAGCGGGGAGGACTGTAATGTCCTCTTCCAATTAGGCCTTAAGGACCCAAAACCGCTAACCTATGTGATTCCTGTGGGTTCGAGCGGTTACTGACAGCTAGGGAATCAGCCAAGAACTGATGCCATCCATAGAAGATCTAGGGCATCATCATTTGGTCGAGAAGGGCCACCGGGGCCAAAGGCCACCTTCGTGCATGCCATCCTAGCATT
>LPNX010438718.1:399860-465008 GCA_001517045.1 Pseudotsuga menziesii
TTTTGTGCCAAGTCTGTCTAAGTGAACGCTCCTTTCTTGGTGAGATCTATGAGGGGAGCTGCAAATTGGGAGAATCCCTTAACGTACCGTCGGTAATAAGTGCACAGACCTAAGAAACCTCTCAATTCTGTAACTGTTTTTGGCGTGGGCCAATCTCTAATAGCTCGGATTTTCTCCATGTCAACCTGTACTCCTTCTACATTGATTGTGTCCTAAATACAACATTTCCTTCATGCCAAACTCACACTTGAAAATTTTCGCATAAAACAAATATTCTTCTAAAATACTCAATGCTTCGTCCAGGTGTTTCAGATGCTCTTCCCATGTTTTGCTGTAAATTAGGATGTCATCAAAGAATACAAGCAAAAACTTACGTAGCTGTGCTCTGAAGGTGTGGTTCATGCGTGACTGAAAAGTGGCTGGAGCATTGGTAAGTCCAAAGGGCATGACCAAAAACTCATAGTGACCATAGTGACAGCGAAAAGTTGTTTTGGAGATGTCCTGGTCCTGGTCCCTGATCTGATGGTATCCCGAGCGAAGATCGATCTTGGAGAAGTATTGAGCTCCCCGAAGCTCATCCATGAGTTCGTCAATTCTGGGAATCGGATACCTGTTCTTAATGGTCTTTTTGTTGAGTGCTCGATAATCGATGCACATTCGCAGTGTACCATCCTTCTTTTTGACCAGTACTACTAAGGATGCGAAGGGGCTAGAGCTAGGCCGAATATATCCAAGCTCCAGTAATTCTTTGATTGTTTTCTCAATCTCATCCTTGTATCTTTTGGGATGCCTGTAAGGAGTGGTGATGACTACTTGTGTCCCCTCCTCTAGCTCGATGATGTGTTCAAAACCTCGGTCTGGTGGTCTACCTGATGGAAGGTCCCGAAAAACCTTTTCATGTTTCTGTAGCAAGGTTTGAATGTCACTTGGGTGTTGTGTGCTGGTCTCTGGGGGTTTCCTGAAGGTGACCAAACATTCTGCATCCCATTCTATATCATCCTGTTGGAGTACTACCTCCATTCTTTGTGACGAGACCGGTTTTGGGGGATAAGTGTTCATGCCCCTCAAAACTACCCATTTGCCGTCTGGCCCCTGGAATTCCATTTCCATTGCCCTGTAGTCTGTAGTGTATTTCCCTATAGAATAAAGCCACTTAACACCCAATACCACATGAGTATCCGCTACATCCACTACATAGAAAGAGTCTGTCATCTAATAGTTACCTAAGGCGACATTCAATTTTGGGATCCAGTAGCTGCACTCCATGCTGGAGTTCTCGGCTACTGCTACAGTGAATCCTTCAAACTTCTCGGTCTGAATACCTCTCTTGGCTACCCAAGCGGAGTCAATGAAATTGTGGGTGGCTCCCCCATCTATCAATACTCCTACTCTGTGACCCTGTACTACTCCCCTGACCCTGAGAGTATGGAATCTTGGTACTCCAGATAATGTAGCAATGACTCCCTCTAGTGTATCACCCTGGTGTGATTCCTCCTCAGCTGCCCGTAGTTCTTCTGTGGCTTCCTGCTCATAGTCATCCTCATCACTGTCTGAATATACCTCAATGTAGTGAGCCTTCGCCTTCCCTGCACACCTGTGTCCTGGTACCCATGGTTCTTGACAGGTGAAGCACAGTTTCTTCCTTCTCAAATCTTTCCTAGTGTCCTTGTCTAACCAGGTTTTCTTGGGCACATCCTGCTGGAAAGGTTTCCTGTCCTTGTCCCTAACAGAAAAATTGGTTTTCAGTGGGAATTTGTTTTTGGGGACTAAATCCTGAAGATCTCTTGCTCTGCTAATGGCATCCTGCAGAGTGAGGGGTTTGTAGGCTTTCACCCATCCTCGTAGTGGCTCTGTGAGGGCCTCAGTGAATAACATAGTCAATCTGCTCTCTGACACATCTGTTACCATAACGGCTATCCTCTGAAATTCTGAAATGAAAGCTTCTGCACAGCGGTCTGTTTAAGTTGAGCCAACTCCCTGAAATGTATTTCTGGATCTTTCCTGTCAAACCTCTCTATGAGCTTCTGAGTGAACTCACCGTAGGAATGTATGGTGTTGTGACCCAATGTCACCAATCCGTGGTACCACCACTCGTGAGCTTCTTCGTCCAGGTGAAGTGTAGCCAATTTAATGGCATCTGTCTCTGTCATGGGGTTGAGTTGGAAATAGGTATCCAACTTTTGAACCCATATCCTCGCTGATCCTCAGCGAGTCCCGTCAAAGTTTGGGATGGTCAACCTGCCCAAGGTCTTCTGCAACTCATAGTTGTGATTGAAACCCATGTTGAAATTCCTGGGCCTGTTCCTACTCTTCATGTTGCAGAAATCTGAAAAAGACATGACAGCATGAAACTCATCCCCTAAGTCTCTATACTCCTGTAAATAAGCTCCAAAAGGCTCGCTAGGTTCTACCTGCATGGCCGGGCCCCCTACTGTATCTGCCAAGAAGTGAGGCATGGTAAGCCTGATAGAAGGTCTGCTATATATGTGCGGAATATTCTGAATGTTAGTGTACGGTATCTTTCCACTGCTGCTTGTAGATCCCCGATCTACCGGTGAGGGAGGTGTACTGTGGATACATGTTTCCTGTTTCACTGATAATCTGTTGATTGCATTGAGTACATCTTTTTGTCCTTTGGCTAAGTCTTGCAATGCAGAGACCAAGCTGCGAAACTCTATCTAATCCTCCTCTTCTCTCATTCCTTTTCCCCTATCCGAGTGTATACCTGTTTGTTCCATATCTAAATTGGTATCTTCTAGTTGGATATCCTCAAACTCCCCTGTGTATCTACTCTTCCTCCTCCTATAGGTTACAAAAGGGTCTCCTTCTGTATTCATCTAAGTTTCATTTCTTAAGCCCACAGCTGGCCAAGAAGATAGCTCTGATACCACTGCAATATCCCAAATCCCAATATTTTCTATTTCTAAGCAAATATGCTGATACAACTGGGCATGCAAACTGCCATGCAAAAATCCCTATTTTATAGCAAAAATTAGGGTTAGGGTTTGTGAGATAGAATGAACACTTACCACTGATAAGCCGGCTAGCCTGCTCCTGAGAGAGTATGCAAGCACCAAGAACTGAATCGGAGATGGACAGATAACTTCCGCTTCCAGTGAAACCCCAGCAGCAAGAACCCAAGTCAGAAAAGGGTGACATTTTCAGTGAAGGAGGTGTTTGATGATGCTGCCGATTTGCAGGACTGATAGCCTTCCCGTGCCGGAGAGAATGCTTGGTACATGCGGAGTTTCTAAGGTCTCTAGGCAGGATAGCGACTTGCTCCAGAGAGGCAGCTGCTCACGCCCCCTTGATCCCGAAATAGCTGGTAACTGCTCCGGATGAGCACGGACGGATATGATAATCACCGGGTACCGGAGTATGATGCTGATGATGAGAATGGTGCCTGAGTTTCGGAGTAAAGCTGAGATCTGAAGGCCCAGCAACTGATTAGGGCTTTCTGGTTGAAAACCCCCCCTTACGGCTGCACACGTGTCCTTGCAACCATCTATACCAAAATACTGGATAACTTATGAATGAATGTAAGAGAAAATGGTGAACCTGTATGGCTTACCCTGAATGAGACTAAGACAGATGTTTCACTGCCGAAATCCCGTTAGCTGAAGACTCTGTCTCCAACCCCAACTGTTGTGCGGCACGCTGTGCTGCTATCCAAGAGCTCCCAAAGTAATCATCATCAAAAGTGAAGTCTCCTTTCGCTTTATCCTCCTTTTATAACTTTCAACTGCGAAAACCCTAATCTTTGACCTAATTAGGTCACTTTATCTTCTAATTTGCAGTTGACTTGCATGCATGCGGATGGAGACTTAAAGAGTGCATGCATCATTAAATAATGCTTGGATGGCATGCACGAAGGTGGCCTTTGGCCCCGATGGCCCTTCTTGACCTAATGATGATACCCTAGATCTTCTATGGATGGCACTAGTCCTTAGCTGATTCCCTAGTTGTCAGTAACCGCTCGAACCCACAGGAATCATATAAGTTAGCGGTTTTGGGCCTCAAGGCCTAATCGGAAGAGGACATTACAAGCTCATCTCAACCATTGATTAGAACATTGTATCTTTTAATCTTAGCCACTCGTTTTGAAAGTGGTTAGGATTTGGTTATGATTGAGGTTCTCTCAGTTCCATTTAAAGGAGAGAGCTTCTCATTCATAAGGGGTCTTTGGCTCTTGATTATGAATAATAGAAAGACTTTTTCTGTGGAAATTTTCTGGATTTGCTTTGCATCTAATGTGCTCAAATGGTGATTAGCTTGTCTTCAGCTTACTAGCATCGTGGAAATTCTTGTGAGATCTATTTTTTTTTCGTGGCTATCATTGTTTTGTCTACAGGAGGGCGTTTTGGCTGGAGCGTTTTTGTAGGGGGACCTCAACTCGCTCAGTTCTTTTCGTCTTGGATCAAGGGGTTTTCATTAGTTTCATTGCGATCTATGATTACTTCATTTTACTGTCTTGTAGCATTCAGTTTTTTTTATTTTGTATTTCGCAAATTTGATATGGTTGACGTTTGCTCATGCAGGGTAGAGGGCGTTTTGATGGCTTGGAGCTTGCATATGCCATAGAAATCACGGGGATCTTCCAGGATTGATTGGGATAGCTAGGATCGTCACTGTTACAGACTTCTACAAGCTTATCTAGGTAAGTTCTTCTTTTCTGATCTTATTCCATTGTACCTTGCTGAAATTTAACTATTTTTCTGAAAACTCCTAAACCATAAAAACCTAAAAAATCAAATAATCAGGGAACCGTCTGATCTTTTGCCAAACCATTTTTGGGTTTCATAGATCGGGTCTCCCTCTAACTAAATCAACTGGAACGTTAGTCAAATTCCTCATAGATTGACCTAGATTTGATTTTTCAGCAGAAAACTGCATTACCCCCCACTGAAAAAATTGACCTGCTAGGGTTTTGCGTTTTTCTGATTTCTGACTTCACAGACGTATAGATCGGGTCTTGGGCAGTCCAAATCAACCCCAACGCTGTCAAGAGGCTCAACAGTTTGACCGGGATCTGAAAAATAGACTAAAACTGCCCTAGCGCCCTCACTGAAAATTGGCCTTTTCCGGAAGTAGGCTTTTCTAAAATCTGACATGATAGGCTAATAGATTGGATCCCAAGCATCCCAGAACACCCTCAACGCTATGCTAATTCATCTTGGTTTGCCCTAGATCTGAAAAAATCAGTTTTCAGCCTCCTATCCCCATCATTAGATTTTGACCTTTCTAGATCTGATTTTCCTGCTGTTTTCCTGATTTGGGCTTGTAGATCAGGTCTCCCTGATCTCTTCTCATCCTCAACGCTGAGCCATCAACTTTCTGGTACCCCCTAAAACTTCAGATTTGTCTTCCTAGGACCTAGCGCTAGCCATCTACTGAGCTGGGTTTCTTGTACCTTGGCTTTTCCGAACCAATTGCTTTCTGGGTTCGTAGATCAAGGTGTTTCCAAAGTAGGTTTCCTGAAATGTTGTCTTACTGTTGACTCCATTGCCCAATGCATACAAAGCACTGATCTCCAAGCTAGCGCTGCCCTTAGCCTCTTAGCCTTTGACATCTACCAACATTCACTGACAGCTCAAACACCTTTTACTGAGTCTAATTTCTAGGTACTGGATAGTCCCAACTCTATTTATGCTTGCCCTGTTCTAGTTACGTGTCCCAAGACAGTTGCTAGTACCTAAACCCTAGAGCTAGGGTTCCCATTCACCCTGCACCTTAAGTACCCTAAAGCCCCATCTGATCTTCTTCTTGTGTCTAGGTTTGATCTCTCCTGCCAAAATCAGATCCGGGTCTCCCCCATTGTTGTCCTAGACTAGGATAACCTAAAGTGAAGGCTGCCTTAATTGGCGTGACAACCATCCATTTGGGAGTCTAGGTAGTGGTGGTTCCACCCCTTAGTTGCTTGCCCCTCTACCATCCATTTTGGATCCACCTCAAGCAGGAAACTACAAGGTAGGTGATAACATTTTGGCGCCGTTGCCGGGGAGGTAGAGGCCTATCTTGGTTCAACATACCTCACCTTTCCCTACGACATATCTTTTATTGGTGAATTACTTGTGTGGTTCACCTGGTGACTCTACCCTGCGACTCCACTGAGGATCGTACCCAACATATTAATCTTAAGTTCTTAGAGCATACCATAAATCATAATGAATTCGGATGTATTTTTGAAGCACTTGAAGGAAGTAACCAAGAACATGATTGAAACTAACAGACAAATAAACGAAAGGAATAGATGGAGGTCAGAATATGGGTATGAGGATGATCTCGAACATGATTATGGGTATGAATCTAGTTATCACAATCTTTATGATACCCACCAACTGCCTCACCCATGCAATAAAAATTTCCCGACCATCTCGAGTGGACCTGTAAGTAGACATGAACCTAGAAGTCATTCCCAGTCAAAGCCTTATAGCCAAGTAACCAGAGTTGTTCAAAAGCAAGACAAACGGTCTCTTTTTGACTTTTCTGAAATACCGAGAGCACCTCATCCTATGCCAAATATTTGCATTAGGAGGATGCCCCGGTTCAATGGAAATACAGATATATCTATTGAAAGTCATATGGACATTCTCTGGGATTACATGGAATCTAGAGGTGCAGACAATGAAGATGTTTATATGCGAGCCTTAGGAGAATCCTTGCAAGGGGATATTCAACTATGGTTTGATCATTTAGCACCAGGATCCATCACTGGGATGACATGTTCACAGATTTGTTAATTAATAGTTGGAGTAGGAACACTGATGATTCTTTAGAGTGTGAATCTAGCAATGATTATAATCAGTATATTGGCGAAGTGCTTTCTCAATTGGACCATTCCTCTCTTGATATGTTCCAAATTATGAGTGTGCCTGCAATCCATAAGAATGTTACAGAGTACTTCGAGAATAATGTTTCAAAACCTGATGATGAAACTAAGAGGGATATCAATCAAACCATACGAGATACTCTATGCGCTATCCCATGGGTGCCTACTGAGTTTGTACAAATCCTTCTATACATAGGTGGTTCTCTGTAGAGACTCTCAAACTATATAGTTTGCTTGATCTGTTCTTTTATGTTGATTACAACAATCGTCTAGTGTAATATCCATTACTGAAGAGGTGTGTCTAGCACCTAGAGCAATGTCTTTCCAAAATCGAATCTCTCTTTTGATAGAACCCACGAACCTTGCTTCGTATCTTTTCATACTTCGATGGACGGTATACTTAGTTTTGTAGATTTAGTTGGAAGACTTTACAAAACTTCCCTTCATGTTTCGGACTCGTATCCATACATCATTATGTATGATCGACAGGTACTTCTTAGATCATATCATCCTGCCATTCTTCCTTCTCGGGACATTCTTTCGCAAGGTGTCCTTTCTCATCATAACCAATCTATTGAGTTGTGAGATGTCCTTTGTAATGTCCTCTTCCGATTAGGCCTTGAGGCCCAAAACTGCTAACCTATGTGATTCCTGTGGGTTCGAGCGGTTACTGACAGCTAGGGAATCAGCTAAGGACTGATGCCATCCATAGAAGATCTAGGGCATCATCATTGGTCAAGAAGGGCCACCGGGGCCAAAGGTCACCTCCGTGCATGCCATCCAAGCATTATTTAATGATGCATTCACTCTTTAAGTCTCCATCCGCATACATGCAAGTCAACTGCAAATTAGAAGATAAAGTGACCTAATTCGGTCAAAGATTAGGGTTTTCGCAGTTGAAAGTTATAAAAAAGGGATAAAGCGAAAGGAGACTTCACTTTTGATTATTATTATTTTGGGAGCTCTTGGATAGCAGCACAGCGTGCTGCACAGCAGTTGGGGTTGGAGACGGCGTCTTCAGCGAACGGGATTTCGGCAGTGAAACATCTGTCTTAGTCTCATTCTGGGTAAGCCATACAGGTTCACCATTTGTTCTTACATTCATTCATAAGTTATCCAGTATATGGTATAGATCGTTGCAGGGACACGTGTGCAGCCGTAAGGGGGGGTTTTCAGCCAAAAAGCCCTAATCAGTTGCAAGGCCTTCAGATCTCAGCTTTACTCCGAAACTCAGGCACCATTCTCATCATCAGCATCATACTCTGGTACCCGGTGATTATCAAATCTATCTGTGCTCATCCGGAGCAGTTATCAGCAATTTCGGGATCCAGGGGGCGTGAGCAGCTGTCTCTCTGGAGCAAGTCACTATCCTGCCTAGAGATCTCAGAAATCCCGCATGTACCAGGCATTTTCTCCGGCACGGGAAGGCTATTAGTCCTGCAAATCGGCAGCATCATCGGACACCTCCTTCACTGAAAGCGTCACCCTTTTCTGACTGGGGTTCTTGCTGCTGGGGGTTCAACGAAAGCAGAAGAGATCTTCCCATCTCCGATCCAGTTCTCGATGCTTGCATACTACCTCAGGAGCAGTCTAGCCGGCTTATCAGTGGTAAGTGTTCATTCTGTCCCACAAACCCTAACCCTAATTTTTGCTATAAAATAGGGATTTTTGCATGGCAGTTTGCATGCCCAGTTGTATCAGCATATTTGCTTAGAAATAGAAAATATCGGTATTTGGGATATTACAGTGGTATCAGAGCTATCTTCTTGGCCAGCTGTGGGCTTAAGAAGTGAAACGTAGATGAATACAGGAGGAGACCCTTTTGTAACCTATAGGAGGAGAAAGAGTAGATACACAGGGGAGTTTGAGGATATCCAACTAGAAGATACCAATTCAGATATGGAACAAACAGGTATAGACTCGGATAGGGGAAAAGGAATGGGAGAAGAGGAGGATCGGATGGAGTTTCGCAGCTTGGTCTCTGCATTGCAAGACTTAGCCAAAGGACAAAAAGATGTACTCAATGCAATCAACAGATTATCAGCGAAACCGGAAACAGGTATCAACAGTACACCTTCCTCATCGGTAGATCGGGGATCTACAAGCAGCAGTGGAAAGATAGCGTACACTAACATTCAGAATACTCCACACATATACATCAGACCTTCTATTAGGCCTACCATGTCTCACTTCTTGGTAGATACAGTAGGGGGCCCGGTCAATTTACAGGAGTATAGAGACTTAGGGGATGAATTTCATGCTGCCATGTCTTTTTCAGATTTCTGCAACATGAAGAGTAGAAACAGGCCCAGGAATTTCAACAAGGGTTTCAATCACAACTATGAGCTGCAGAAGACCTTGGGCAGGTTGACCATCCCAAACTTTGATGGGACTCGCGGAGGATCAGCGAGGATATGGGTTCAAAAGTTGGATACCTATTTCCAACTCAACCCCATGACAGATACAGACGCCATTAAATTGGCTACACTTCACCTGGACGGAGAGGCTCACGAGCGGTGGTACCACGGACTGGTGACATTGGGTCACAACACCATACATTCCTACAGTGAGTTCACTCAGAAGCTCATAGAGAGGTTTGACAGGAAAGATCCAGAGATACATTTCAACGAGTTGGCTCAACTCAAACAGACCGGTAGTGCAGAAGCTTTCATTTCAGAATTTCAGAGGATATCCGTTATGGTAACAGACGTGTCAGAGAGCAGATTGACTATGTTATTCACTGAGGCCCTCACAGAGCCACTACGGGAATGGGTGAAAGCCTACAAACCCCTCACTCTGCAAGATGCCATTAGCAGAGCAATAGATCTTCAGGATTCAGTCCCCAATAACAAATTTCCACTGAAAACCAATTTTCCTGTCAGGGACAAGAACAGGAAACCTTTCCAACAGGATGTGCCCAAGAAAACCTGGTTAGACGAGGACACTAGGAAAGATCTAAGAAGAAAGAAACTATGCT
The DNA here is from genome assembly GCA_001517045.1 of Pseudotsuga menziesii. Lineage (NCBI taxonomy): Eukaryota > Viridiplantae > Streptophyta > Pinopsida > Pinales > Pinaceae > Pseudotsuga > Pseudotsuga menziesii. The sequence goes on from LPNX010438718.1 coordinate 409,667, forward strand.
TCACCTGTCAGGAACCATGGGTACTAGGACACAGGTGTGCAGGGAAGGCGAAGGCTCACTACATTGAGGTATATTCAAACAGTGATGAGGACGACTCTGAGCAGGAAGCCACAGAAGAACTACGGGCGGCTGAGGAGGAATCACACCAGGGTGATACACCAGAGGGGGTCATTGCTACATTATCTGGAGTACCAAGATTCCATACTCTCAGGGTCAGGGGAGTAGTACAGGGTCACAGAGTAGGAGTATTGATTGATGGTGGAGCCACCCACAATTTCATTGACTCCGCTTGGGTAGCCAAGAGAGGTATTCAGACCGAGAAGTTCGAAGGATTCACTGTAGGAGTAGCCGAGAACTCCAGCATGGAGTGCAACTATTGGATCCCAAAATTGAATGTCACCTTAGGTAACTATCAGATGACAGACTCTTTCTATGTAGTGGATGTAGCGGATACTCATGTGGTATTGGGTGTTCAGTGGCTTTATTCTATAGGGAAATACACTACAGACTACAGGGCAATGGAAATGGAGTTCCAGGGGCCAGATGGCAAACAGGTAGTTTTGAGGGGTGTTGCCCACCTATTTCAACTAGGTGGCAACCTCATGTACATTGAAGATGTACATTCTATGGAGTTTGTACCATGGAAAAATTCTGGGGATTTTTCATTCAGCAGGGCAATTATGAACCTTTTGTACACAAAATGTCCGCTCCCCTGCATGGGACAATTAATGTAACTTTAAATGTTAGCATGGGTCATTCCTCTAAGGATGTCACCATGGATTTTATTATCAGGGAAGTCCTCTTCACCGAGTGTTTTTTTCCCCTTCCAGTTAATTTTGTTAATTAACAATTTTAATTGGTTGGGTTTTTCACTCACAAATCCTCCAAAGTGGTGAATTGGCGTTTTGATAATCAAGCCCATGAGGTGGCTAAGGTTTCAAGTTGTTGTCCATGACCATGCTAGCCATATCTTGTAGTCTTGCTGAATTTCGTTAGGATTTTAATTTTTAGTTTGATTTTTTCTTAATTAATTAACTTTACCATTTGGTGGTTAATTAATTAAGTTTTGATGTAATAATGTAATCTCTTGAACCTTGGCATTTTGTAATAGGGGCTATGAATGCAAATTAAAATGCTATGACACCCCCTAAGCCATTGGTTCAAGTCTCGTGTCATTCTGACAAGGGGTTAGGAAGTTAGAGCAATTTTAGTTAAAACAAGGTATTTTTTCCTAGTAAATTAATATAATTTCCAAGGGTGAAAAATTAAATTATTTGATTTTGAAGGAAAAAATCAAATAAGGCCATGGTAATTAAGTTTGGGAGGTGGCTAATCATGGTTAATTTTTATTTAAATAAACCCCCCCATGGTCATAATAAATTTTTGAAGATTTCCCAAGTGGGGTGCCCCTCTTGTCTTAATAAAAGATAAAAAATTAAAATATTTAAAGTAAAAAATTAAAAATTAAAATAGAAAATAGAAAATAAACAGATAAAAAATAAAAAATAAAAGATTAAAAACTAAAATTAAAATAAAAGATAAAAATAAATAAATAAATAAAGGATGAAAGATAAAAAATAAAAGAATAAAAATATAAAATTAAAGATAAAAAATTAAAAAATTAAAAATAAAAAGATAAAAATTAAAAAATAAAAGATAAAAAATGATTTAAAATAAAATATAAAAAGTAAAAGAATAAAAAGATAGAAATTTTAAAAATAAAAGATTTAAAATAAAATATAAAAAATAAAAGAATAAAAAAATAAAAATTTTAAAAATAAAAGATAAAAAATATAAAAAGATTTAAATAAAATATAAAAAGTAAAAGATAAAAATTATAATTTGAGTCAAAAGGGGGCCCCACTTGAGTCATGGAAACCCTAGATCTAAGGGTGAAGCTTTATTGTGACATGGATCTATCTTTTTGACCATTGATTTGAAAAGGCACCCTTGCTTATGATTGGTGGATGGCTTGCAAAGTCAACAAACCTAGATCTAGTGGTGGAAATCTAATCTAGATCTAGATCTAATCTTGGCCATTGATCTTCAAGGGGTTGGGGTTGCTCCTCAACTATATAATGAGGGTCTCACTCCCTCATTAAAAAAAAAAACTTTTCTTATGCTATTGTTATGCTGCTGAAATTCTTCCCTCTTCTCTTCTCATATTCTCTCAAGCATTTGGCCCAAGCCTCTTGCTATTGTTGTATTGAATCTTGCCCTAGTTGGGCTATAATAGAAGAAAGCTTTGGAGGGATATTGTGCCGTCATTCTACATTTCATGCATCTTTTGGTGAGGTAACTTGCATATGTACTTATTTGATTTGCATTTGTATTAGCTTAGATAGCTCTTCACAAAGTATTTTGTGGAGGGATTTATAAGTAGAAGTATTTCTGTTTCCATTTGTGAGTTTTTAATAAGATTTATCAAAGTATTTTGGTAGATTTATTGGGCACTCACCTCTTTGCTTACATTTTGCAGCTCTCTCATAAGTTTATTTACAGGTTTTCCAAGCCAAGGACATCTCTCCAAGGGTTTCTTTTTTCAAAATTTCATTTCGGCCATTTTTCTTTTTCCTTCCTAAAACTCGGTTTTATTCACTGTATAATGAATATAACCCTTGTTTTAGAGCTTTCATCCATTATATATTAGTATAAAGCTTTAAATCTGCTATTTATATGTCATTTTCAGCCAAAAAACGTTCATTTTTAACCACTAAAATTTCAGTTTTCCCAAATTTTTAAGTTCAGTTTTTTTTATATAAAATTTCTGGGTTTTACAATAATCTGTGCTAACTTTTTGATTCAGGTTTCTGCAGTAATTTCCAGCAAGTAAAGTTGCTGGTTTTTGCAGGTTTATGCACAGAAGAGGGGGTTATGCTGCCCAAAATTGCCTAGAAAAAACCCAGAAAAAGTTTTGGTCCAAAAGGGACCCAAAAAACCACTTCTTCGCTTCTCTTCTAAAGGATTGTAAACCCCAAAAGAGAAGTTCTCTTTGGGGTATTCTCTGCTGTAAATCTGTATATGAGTAGTGTAGAGATAGCTTAGAAACTAGTTGTTTAGATTTCTGTTTATGCAAGTTTCCTTTCTGTTTACCCACTTATCTCTGTCACAGACCACCATCTCTGTAACAGAGATTGTTGTGCGGTTAGGCATTGTTTAGCTAGTTGAATTTTTCTTTCAAAGTAGTTTTATTTTTATTTTCTGTCAAAAAGAAGAGTAACCATACAACCCACCGATCCGGCGTATCCTCTGCCCACTTGTCATCTCCCTTTAGGGACTTCAAGTTGGGTATGAAAAGCAGGATAAGTGGGGGCTTAGTTTAATTAAAATAACACTCTTTTTTCTGCTACAAATCTTCACTTTATTTTTCAGTCCAAGATCAAGTACCAGCACCTCCCATAAGGGATACCGCTTGGTTGATCTTGTTGATAGTTTAAAATTAACCTTGCATGCTAATCACCAAGATTAAAATTTACCCTTAAAATAAACCAACAACAACTTCACTACCCCCTGTTCCTCTACTCGGTTATCACCCTTCGGGGTACTCGCGAGATACGACAGGGGATAGAGGAGTTTTAGTTTAATAGGCATCCATCTAGCTGTTTTTTTTGTTAATTAAAAACAGTGACTTGGAAGCGACTTGGGGTAGAAGACCGTGGGGGGTCTCTAGGCGTTCTACGTCCCCCTTGTTGAGCACCGGGGCATTGGGGTTTGACCTGGGAGCTATGGGTGGGCTTTGCTCCCACTTTGTTGAGCGCACCAGCATTCCTTCTTTGACTTGAGAAATACTAGATTGGGGTAGTCACACCACTGGTTCGAGAACTAAACTTCAAGAGGAAAAACCTTAATAAAATCTACCTAAAACGAACCAAGAGATATTGCAAAACGTCCTACAAACACAGGTCACTGCTATTTATCTTTGCCTTACTGTTCAAGGTTTTTACTGCAAGCACTTTCACATTTTATTCCACTGCAAGCTTTTCACTTTCCAGTTACAAGTATTTCCTTTCAGTTTCGCAAACTCTTGTGGTGGCATCTTTAATTCATTTGATTAAGTAATCTCATTGTTTAGTAATATGTAGATCTTGTGTAACACAATTGATTCATTTCGTTTCAACATTTTTGGGTAAAAGCTTAATAATTGTTCCATTTATTCAATCTATTCATAACATCTGATACTACTGTGGATATTGTTAATACTGCTTAACTGTTCATTCATTATTGTTTATATTGTTCATAGTATTCATTTGTCCATATTGTAACCTGGTTTGATTGGGATAACACCTAAACTGTGGGTTAATTAAGTTAGATTTCAATTTCATTTGTAAATTTGTAAAGTTGTAATTTATCCTTAGACTCCATTTGTTAATAGGCACTAGTTTTCATTTATCTCAAGGTCTGCTTGTCATTAAAAGGAAATCTTTGCATTTGCATGATGCTTGTCATTCCTTAGATAGTATAAATTCTTTAGCCTCACACCTTAAAAAGATCCCTTTAATTTGTAATTAATTAATAAATCTGGAACTTAGTCTTCCGTAGGGACTTTCCCCCCTTGGCTCTGTTGGGATCTTGCCTAAACGAAGGAGTTGTGGACTGTGGTGACAGTGGTCCCCAGCTCTCGCTTGCCCCCAAGGACACACATAACAGGTTGTGACTTTCCTGTTCCTTAAAGTGTGAATTAGGTGGCAACAAGGGGCATGAACACTTATCCCCCAAAACCGGTCTCGTCACAAAGGATGGAGGCAGCACTCCAACAGGATGATATAGAATGGGCTGTAGAATGTTTGGTCACCTTCAGGAAACCCCTAGAGACCAACACACAACACCCAAGTGACATTCAAACCTTGCTACAGAAACATGAAAAGGTTTTTCGGGACCTTCCATTAGGTACACCACCAGACCGAGGTTTTGAACACATCATCGAGCTAGAGGAGGGGACACAAGCAGTCATCACCACTCCTTACAGGCATCCCAAAAGCTACAAGGATGCGATTGAGAAAACAATCAAAGAATTACTAGAGCTTGGATATATTCGGCCCAGTTCTAGCCCCTTTGCATCCTCAGTAGTACTGGTCAAAAAGAAGGATGGTACACTGCGAATGTGCATCGATTATCGAGCACTCAACAAAAAGACTATTAAGAACAGGTATCCCATTCCCAGAATTGACGAACTCATGGATGAGCTTCGGGGAGCTCAATACTTCTCCAAGATCGATCTTCGCTTGGGATATCATCAGATCAGGGTAAGGGACTAGGACATCTCCAAAACAGCTTTTTGCTGTCACTATGGTCACTATGAGTTTTTGGTCATGCCCTTTGGACTTACCAATGCTCCGGCCACTTTTCAGTCATGCATGAGCCACACCTTCAGAGCACAGCTACGTAAGTTTTTGCTCGTATTCTTTGATGACATCCTGATTTACAGCAAAACATGGGAAGAGCATCTGAAACACCTGGACGAAGCATTGAGTATTTTAGAAGAACATTTGCTTTATGCGAAAATGTCCAAGTGTGAGTTTGGCATGAAGGAAATGCTGTATTTAGGACACATAATCAATGCAGAAGGAGTACAGGTTGACATGGAGAAAATCCGAGCTATCAGAGATTGGCCCGCGCCAAAAACAGTTACAGAATTGAGAGGTTTCTTAAGTCTGTGCACTTATTACCGACGGTACGTTAAGGGATTCTCCCAATTTGCAGCTCCCCTCATAGATCTCACCAAGAAAGGAGCGTTCACTTGGACAGACTTGGCACAAAAAACTTTCGAGGAGATGAAGGTTATTATGAGTTCTTGTCCAATTCTAGCATTACCAGACTTCTCACAACCCTTTGTAGTAGAATGTGATGCCTCGGGGGAAGGGTTAGGAGCAGTGTTGATGCAGAATAATCACCCTATTGCATTTGAGAGCCGTAAACTGAAGAACTACGAGCGTCATTACTCCATATATGACAAAGAGATGCTAGCCATCTTGCATGCTCTCACAAAATTCAGACAGTACCTGGTGGGCAGTAAATTCAAAATCAAAACCGATCATAACAGCCTCAAGTATTTCCTCGAGCAGAAGGAACTGAATGAGCAACAGCAGAAATGGGTCAGCAAAGTACAAGCCTACGATTTCGAGATCGAGTATGTAAAAGGTAACAATAATGTAGTAGCTGATGCATTATCCAGGCGTCCAGCCCCATTATCTCTCAGTAGTATATCCACAGATTGGAGGGCACTTCTCTTAGTGGAATACTCCAAAAATAAATTCACTTGCGAATTATTGGATGGGCAAATCCAGGATGACAGGTACAGGATTGTGGATGACATCATCTATTACAAAAACAAGATATACCTCGTTCCAGAATCCACATTGAGGAAAAAGATCATTCAGGCAGCCCACGATTCTCCTTTATCAGGGCATCAAGGTTTCTTAAAGACCTACAGGCAAATTAGAGAGAGGTTCTCATGGAAGGGCCTCAAGGGGGAAATTATGCAGCATGTCCGGGAATGTAACATCTGTCAGCAGAACAAGATTGAGAACACCCATCCAGCAGGGTTACTCCAGCCACTGCCGATTCCAGAGCAGAATTGGGAAAGCATCTCCATGGACTTTATTTCAGGCTTGCCCAAGGTCCAAGGGCGAGATTGTTTATATGTAGTAGTTGACAGACTGACCAAGTTTGCACATTTCTTCTTGATATCATCATACTACTCGGCAACTCAAGTGGCTGAGTTATTCTTCAGGGAGGTCTTCAGGTTACACGGGTTACCTAAGACCATTGTCAGTGATCGGGATAGCAGATTCATGGGTGCCTTCTGGCAGGAACTGTTCAGATTGGAGGGGACCGAACTGGCTACTAGTACGAGTTATCATCCCCAGAGTGACGAGCAAACAGAAATAGTCAACAAGTGGATCAAAGGATATTTAAGGAACTATGTAGCAGGGCAGCAGCGAACCTAGATCAAATGGCTACACCTAGGAGAGTATTGCTACAATACTACCTATCACATGTCTATTAGGATGACTCCTTTTAAGGCATTATATGGTTACGAGGCCTTGGACTATGCAGATTTGGCATTTGGAGATAGTAGGGCTCCTAAGGCTAAGGATTGGATACAGGACAGTCAGGACATTCTGAAAATATTGAAGGAGAATTTACAAACAGCCCAGAATCAACAGAAGTTGTATGCCGACAAACACAGGATTGAGCGGAGCTTTGAGGTAGGGGATTTAGTATACTTAAGGTTCCAGCCTTACAGACAGTCCTCACTTAAGAAGAAAGGAGCAGAGAAGTTAAAACCCTGCTTCTATGGACCATACAGAATAATCAGGAAGGTGGGAGAGGTGGCATACGAACTAGAATTTCCACAGGGAAGCAAAATTCACAATGTGTTCCATGTATCTAATTTGAAGAAGACCCTTGGGGAACACATTGCTCCATCTACCGAATTGCCTCCTTTAGATGATGAAGGACTGCTGATACTGATTCCCGAACGGATCATACAGACTAGAGAAAGGAAGCTCAAGAACAGGGTAATCAGAGAATACTTGGTTCAATGGAAAGAACTACCGCCAGAGGATGCCACCTGGGAAGGTGAACAGGTATTGCTTCATTCCAGTTTGAAGTTGCTTGAGGACAAGCAATCTCAAGCGCGGAGGACTGTAATGTCCTCTTTCGATTAGGCCTTAAGGCCCAAAACCGCTAACCTATGTGATTCCTATGGGTTCGAGCGGTTACTGACAGCTAGGGAATCAGCTGAGGACTGATGCCATCCATAGAAGATCTAGGGCATCATCATTGGTCAAGAAGGGCCACCGGGGCCAAAGGCCACCTCCATGCATGCCATCCAAACATTATTTAATGATGCATGCACTCTTTAAGTCTCCATCTGCATGCAAGTCAACTGCAAATTAGAAGATAAAGTGACCTAATTAGGTCAAAGATTAGGGTTTTCGCAGTTGAAAGTTATAAAAGAGGGATAAAGAGAAAGGAGACTTCACTTTTGATTATTATTATTTTGGGAGCTCTTGGATAGCAGCACAGCGTGCCGCACAGCCGTTGGGGTTGGAGACGAAGTCTTCAGCTAACGGGATTTCGGCAGTGAAACATCTGTCCTAGTCTCATTCCGGGTAAGCCATACAGGTTCACCATTTGTTCTTACATTCATTCATAAGTTATCCAGTATATGGTATAGATCGTTGCAGGGACACATGTGCAGCCGTAAGGGGGGGTTTTCAGCCAGAAAGCCCTAATCAGTTGCAGGGCCTTCAGATCTCAGCTTTACTTCGAAACTCAGGCACCATTCTCATCATCAGCATCATACTCCGGTACCCGGTGATTATCAGATCCGTCCGTGCTCATCCGGAGCAGTTATCAGCAATTTTGGGATCCAGGGGGCGTGAGCAGCTGTCTCTCTGGAGCAAGTCGCTATCCTGCCTAGAGATCTCAGAAATCCCACATGTACCAGGCATTCTCTCCGACACGGGAAGGCTATCAGTCCTGCAAATCGGCAGCATCATCGGACACCTCCTTCACTGAAAGCGTCACCCTTTTCTGACTGGGGTTCTTGCTGCTGGGGGTTTGCCGGAAGCAGAAGAGATCTGCCCATCTCCGATCCAGTTCTCGGTGCTTGCATACTATCTCAGAAGCAGTCTAGCCGGCTTATCAGTGGTAAGTGTTCATTCTGTCCCACAAACCCTAACCCTAATTTTTGCTATAAAATAGGGATTTTTGCATGGCAGTTTGCATGCCCAGTTGTATCAGCATATTTGCTTAGAAATAGAAAATATTGGGATTTGGGATATTACATCCTTCTATTCTTGGCGGGAATGTTCTTCCTTCTTCTTCTTGGCCTGGGTTGTTAGGGATTGATTGTCATCTCTTCTTCAATCAATCGTGCATTTCTTCATATGTGATCTTCCTACTAGGACAACTCTCTCAACTGGATTTGGAAGACCATTCAAAGTTGTAATTTATACTTATGCTTATTTGTCATTGTCTTCAACGGCTTCTAATTGCTCCTTGAGATGAGGTCTTCTTGTGAAATAATCATTGAATGTTTTCTTCACATTCTTTGAGTTGAGTTTCGAAGGTCATCATCGTTCATACTGTTCATTGCATCGAACATATCCTTGGGAGTCTTCAAGAATGATACTTGGGAGATCCAATGGAGGCAGAAATACTCATCTTTGTTTTGACTAGGTCCTTCTTGGATTTGACTTCATCTTCATATAGATTTGTAGTTTCTTCTTTGACATAGTTCTTCATGGCATGGTAAGCACTCTATAATTCCATGCTTAGAAGTTCTCGACTCTTTCAAGCTTGTCCTCAAGCTTGGTACTATTTGTTGTTATGATAAAAATGAGAACCTCAAATGGAAATAGAGAGGATGAAACATACCAGTGAGAGTGTTTCAACTTGAAGTTTGCTTGAAGGATCTTTTGAAAGACTGCTTCTGGTGGACCTAAGGTTTGATAGAGAAACCCTAATTTTTCAACTTAGGTATCTTTCATATCTAATTGGATAGAAAGATGCGCCTCCTCAAGGCAAGCTGAGCAGTATACTTATTTTCTCAAAACTAATAACTGCAAAATAGTTGATGCCCTAGTTTTCTCCGACAGTAGTGTTTGGTCAAAAAATGAAAGTTCACAAAATGAGAAACTTCTTACATAGAAAGATGCACCTTCCTAGGGCGAATTTGATGGTCCTCCTTCTTCAACTTATTGGTGGATGGAAGTGCACGGAACAGGAAACCCTAGTTTTTTTCTGGTTTCTTCCACAGAAATGACTGATCTTGTTTTTGCAATATCTCTGACAGTACTGCTCCTCTGTGTCTAAAACTTCGTACTGAGGTAGCCTCGCCTATCCTCTTTCTAGCACCGTAGATTAGAGCAGAATCAGTTTCACCAATTGGGACTTATGCTAATTTTCCCACGGTGACTTATTTCAGGACTGTTTATCATAACGAACTTGCACGGATAGCCTTGTATCACTCGTTCACCATCGGGGCCTAAAATTTTTACCACATAAACTACAGTTCGTGCCCTTTCTACAACAGCTTACAAAATCTCATTTGGAAATTCCTAGCCCAAGATATAGCGATTCTCCCTAGGTCGCCTGTTTAAGGGTGAAATATGGGAGAGGCTGGAACCCTGAGTTGGAGGAATCATATCTCCTAAATAATAAAGAATCTGAGGCTGAAACCTTTACACAGGGTACATCAGGCATTTATCTTCGGCTTGTAAAAGTTTCGGCTCTTGAGGATTCTCCAATCTCGAGATATGGCGAAAGTTCCAAAATTACTAGGTTTGGTCCTTTAGGGTTTTTCAAGCTTGAAACCCTAATCTTCAATAGTTGTAGCTGTAGCACTGTTTCGGCTACACAAAGACTTCTTTCAGGGTAGCTCTGATACCATGTTAGATTTTTAATCATTATACAAGATCTAAAACATTTAGCATCATAACATCATAACCATAAGCACAGGATCACTGAAAGAAAGACAAATGCAACAACACAAGAGAACACAAAAAAATTTCTTGGGGAAACCACAAAGGAGAAAACCCCGCAAAACTTCCGCAGTATAGAATTCGACCAAGATAGTGTAAAACTCGGGCAACAGCTTCTCCTTCTTTCTAGCACACTACTACTTCTCTCTCTCTCGCTAAGAACAGTTTAAGTGTGATTACAAATGAAGGGAGGCGCCTCCTATTTATATTCTTCTGTTGACTTGACATCTAACTTGATGGGGTCGACTTCACTAGCTGTCAAGGCCGACTTGTCCAATTGGAAATTACAAATAGCATTTATTATAATGACACTTGGGTACTAATGACCTGACTTATAATGGAGGGTTTATCTCATGACTTTTACACGACCAATTACATCAAGAACATCTCTGAATGGAGGAAGAACATCTCCAAAGGAGAATACAACAAAAGTACAATAGAATATCTTCCAAAGTTACAATATTTTAACAATCCCTCTTAACTAGGAAGGTATTCTACATCAACAACAACCATCATTACAACTGTACAACTAACTAGTGAATCTCTATGTCATAGGAAGTTTTGGAACATCATCATACATCTTCATCATAGATCTCAGTTGGATCATCTTCTGTAATCTTAGTATGTGGATACTAAATCATCTTCTGTATGTGCTGAATCATATACTATCGGCATCATCTTCTAGATCATCTTCTATAGTATCAGTATGTGGATACTAAATCATCTGAATCATCTTCTGTAGCATGAGTATGTAAATACTGAATCATCTTCTATCACGTCAGTATATGAATACTTAATCATCTTCTGAATACTGAACCTTCTTTTGTAACATCAGTATTTTAATACTGAATCATCTTCTGCCATATCAGTATGTGAATACTAAATCATCTTCTGAACCTTCTTCTGTAACATCAGTATGTGAATACTGAATCTTCTTCTGCCACATCAATATGTGAATACTGAATCTTCTTTGCCACATCAGTATGTGAATATTGAATCTTCTTTTGAAACATCAGTAACTGAATACTGAATCTTCTTCTGAATCATTTGCTTCCTAGCATCAGTGTGTTAACACTGAACCATTGTCTTTAACATCAACATCTTCTGAATCTACTTGCCAACATCAGTGATGAATTCTCATCTTGTAACATCATCATCTGAACCATCATCATTTGCATCTTTAGTATGTGAATACTGAACTATCATCATCTGTATCTCCAGTATGTGAATATTGAAGGCATCATCATTGATATCATAAGTATCATCATCTGCATCTTCAGTATGGGAATACTGAAACATCATTATCATCTGTATCTTCAATATAGAAACACTGAATCACCATCATTTGCATCTTCAGTATGGGGATACTGAAACATCATCATCTGTGTCTTCAGCATAGAAATACTGAATCACCATCATCTGCATCTTCAGAATGTAAGTACTGAAACATCATCTATATCTTCAGTATGGGAATACTGAAACATCATCATTTGTGTCAACAATATATAAATAATGAAACAATCAACAACTTCATTAGCATGTTAGTACTAAAAACCAAATCATCTAAAAACCAAATCATCTGTAATGCTAGATCATCATCTGCATTACCAGCATAGAGATGCTGGAAAATCATCATCATCAACACAAAGTGTTGTGACTTCAACTACATCAACATTAACAGCACAAGGTGCTAAGACCACAATCATACCAGCAACAACACAAGGTATTCGGACCACAACCACATCAACATCATCAGCAAAAGGTGTTGAGACGACAATCCTATCAGCAACAACACAAGGTGTTGGGACCACAACCACATCGACATCATCAAGATAGGGTGTTGGGACCACAACCACATCAACATCATCAACATGCTGAAGCAACATCATCATCAACATCAGTATAGAAAAACTGAAATTGCCTTAGCAATTATTTCAACAATCAACAATCATCAGTGTAGTAACACTAAAACTTCAACAATCATCAATCATTTGTGTAACAACACTGCAACTAACTCAATAATCATTAGTAAAGTAATACTCAGGCACACATCCCAACAATCAGTATAACAATACTGAAGCAATCATTCCATCAAGCATCTCAGCAAGCATCCATATAACAATACTGAAACAATCGACTCAACCATCATCAAAACATCTTAGCAACCATCATCAGCAATCATTGACAATTAACAGTATAACAATACTGCAACAATCATCAAACATCAACAACAATTGTCAACAATCAACAATATAGCAATACTGTGACAACCATCAAGCATCTCAACAGTCATCAACAATCAAAAGTATAGCAATACTGTGACAACCATCAAGCATCTCAGCAGTCATCAACAATCAACAATATAGCAAAACTGAGGATACATATTGCCCTTCATCTTCTTCGAAGCAGCATCACGGTGAGTTATCTGGTAGATCCATCCAGGCATTTTGTCTAACTTACTAACTCTTTCGAGCCAAACAAGCCTAGTTAGACAGATGGATCTCCCTGGGGACCAAATAAGCCTTGTCTGGCTTACTAACCCTTTTCGGGCCAAACAAGCCTAGCCAGATGTTATCACCAACCTTGTAGTTGCCTGTGTGAGGTGGATCTAGGATGGATGGTAGAGGGGCAAGCAACTAAGCGGTGGAACCAAGACTGCCTATACTCCCAAATGGATGGTTGTCACGCCAATCAAGGCAGCCTTCACTTTATGTTATCTAAGTCCAAGACAACAACGGGGAATACCCGGATGTGCTCCCGACAAGAGAGATCAGACCTAGACACCAGAACAGATCAAATGGGGCTTCAAGGTACGTAAGGTGCAAGGTGAATGGAAACCCTAGCTCTAGGGTTTAGGTACTAGCAACTAATGGGGATGACCACTGTCTTGGGAAACGTAACTGTGACAGGGTGAGCAAAGACAGAGTTGGGACTGTCTAGTACCAAGGAGACAGACTCAATGAAAGATAGGTAACTTGAGTTATCAATAAATGTTGGCAAAGAGAATGGGAGTAAGCTCAATTTAGGGCTAGCGCTAGGGATAGGAGATTAGTGCCTTTAATGCATTGGGCAATGGAGTCAGCATCAACACAACGTTTCAGTGAACCCACCTGGGATATACCCTGATCTATGGACCCAGAAAAGGATTTGGCCCGGAAGACTCAGGTTACAGGAAAACCAGCAGACAGAGGGCTAGCGCTAGGGTTTGGAGAGGCAGATCTGCAGCTCTAGAGCCACCAGGAGGCTATCAACTCAATGTTGGAGGGAAAATGAGATTAGGGTAGCCTGATCTACACCCAAGTCAAAAAATTTCAGTAAAGATCAGATCTGGAAAAGTCAAAATCTGATGGGGGGGGCGCTAGGAGGGTGAAAACCAGTTTTTCAGATCTAGGGCAACCCGGAAGGAACTAGCTCAGCGTTAAGGGTGTTCTAGAGTTCTAAAGTCCTGATCTATTAGCCTAGCCTGTCAGATTTCAGAAAAAGTAAACTCCAGAAAAGTCCAGTTTTCAATGAGGGCGCTAAGGTTGTTTCAGTCAAAAACTCAGATCTATGTCAAACTGCCATGAAGCTGGACAGCGTTGAGGGTGATTTGGACTGTGTGGGACCCGATCTATCCGTCTGTGAAGTCAAAAATCAGAAAAAGTCAAAACCATAGCAAGTCAAATTTTCAGTCGGGGTTTATGCAGTTTTCTGGCTAAAAATCAGATCTAGGTTAAACCAGCAGGAATTTGACCAGCGTTGCAGTAGATTTAGTGAAGGGAAGGCCCAATATATGAAACCCAGAAGTGGTTTGGCCAAAGATTGGACGATTCCCAGATTTAGTGCTTTTTACGGGTTTTTGGTATTTTAGGAGTTTTCAGAAAAATTGAAGTAAAGCAAGGTACAATGGATTAAGATCTGAAGAGAAGAGACTTACCTATTAGATCTTACCTAGAAATGCTTGTAGAAGTCTTTAACAGTGATGATCCTTGCTATCTCGATCAATTCTGGAGGATCCAAATGATTTCTATGAAGGATGTAAGCCACAAGCCACCAATGCGCCCCCTATCCTACATGAGCAAACGTCAACAATATCAGATTTGCAAATACAAGATAAAGAAACCAAATGCTACAAGAAAGTAAAACGAAGTAATCATAGATCACAATGAAACTAATGAAAACCCCCTGATCCAGGACGAAGAAAACCGAGCGAGTTGAGGTTCCCGTACAAAAACGCTGCAGCCAAAATGTCGTCCTGTAGGCAAAACAATGACAGCAGAAAAATATAGATCTCACAAGAATTTCGACAATGCTAGGAAGCAGAAGACTATCCAATCACCATTTGAAAACATTAGATGCAAAGAAGATCCCGAAAATATCCACAAAAAAGTCTTTCTATTATTCAGATCCAAGAGCCAAAGACCCCTTACAAATGAGAAGCTCTCTCCCTTAAATAGAAATGAGAGAACCACACTCATAACCGAATCCTAACCACTTTCAAAATGAGTGGCTAAGATTAAAAGATAAAATGTTCTAATCAATGGTTGCGATGAGCTCAACATACAAT
This sequence comes from Pseudotsuga menziesii, assembly GCA_001517045.1. Taxonomy (NCBI): domain Eukaryota; kingdom Viridiplantae; phylum Streptophyta; class Pinopsida; order Pinales; family Pinaceae; genus Pseudotsuga; species Pseudotsuga menziesii. Next base: position 424,706 of record LPNX010438718.1, read on the forward strand.
ACATGGATCAATATAACCATAAAGTACCAAAGTAGACTAAATCACCCATAAAGAGGGTCACCCACTCAACAAGAAATAAATGAAGCACATGGTGGGTCCAAGGAGTGTTTAACTAACTTCCTCTAGGTGTCCCCATGGCACAATAAAATAATATAATAATTTAATTCTTTGACTTTCTGCCTCCTTGAGGAAATCGTGAGCCTCCCAAAAGCTCCAGAAAATAATATAAAAATGCCCAAAAATAGGTGTCGGCCCAATCAGGTGCTGCAACTGCTGGAGAAGGTGTGGAGGACATCACTCTCATCATTGTGACTCATCCCATGTCATTTCCTTGCCTCAGTAGCCCAAATCAATTTGTTCAATAGCCATTTAATCATTTTTTAATCTGCCTCGAGAAACGTGATCCTGCCAAAACAGCCTCCTAGGGTGCCTGCGTTGTCAAACTGAGCCCACCAGGATCTCTGGGATGGGGATACTATGGTACAAACAAGTGGCTGCACCCCCTATGCACATACAACACCCTAAGATATCCAACTAAAACATCTCCCTGCTCAGACATATCAACCTGTGAAGAAAAACTGCATCAGAAAGGAAAAATGAGCCTAATCATATCTGTAAGTGCCCGGAACTAGAAATAAACTGTCTCATTAGACTCATAGAGTCCAAATCCATCTAAGGTGTATACTCATACCCCTCACAGGTCTCTATCTGATCATTAATCATATCCAATAAACAATATAACCATCTGTAAATGATCAGACACCAATAATAACTCAGACTGTCATCCATCTGCTGCAAGTGTTAAAAGGCTAAGACATGCTCTACAACTCATTCAAGCAACAATCACAACAAGTAGCATTCATTTCACTGGCGGTACATCAACCAATACATATATAAGGCTTTATTTATTATTACTCAGACTTAGACTTTCAGGACTATACTCACTTCATAGCTGTAGTCGATTTGCTAGTGAAGGGTTAAGGATGAAATTTACAAGGCTAAAGCAAAGGATGACTTCCTGCTCAACATCATAACACTTTGGATAATGGAAAGGGAATACTCACTATAACCAATGTCGGACAAACAACAACACAAGGAATGGCAGTGCCTCACAAATGGGTGAGTTGTTTAGAGAGTGCTTATTCAACTTAGGCATCATGACAACATCAAGCTTGATCCAAGTTCATTAGGACCATCAATTTTATTTCCATGGCCTTTTTGGCCTATATGACCCTTTGGGACTTCACCAGTGTTTAAAAGCACAGCTAATCGCAGCTTTCATCTGGGACAAATTGATATTTATAAGGTCAGCAATATTTGGATATAGCCTATTTTTAACCATTGCTCTTTTTGGACCTTTTCTTATACTCTTCAAGGAGTATTTTAGCATTTCATTGCTCTTGCCCTCTTTACATATGTTAAGAAACACAGTTTAATAATTTTCATTTTCCATGGGTGCATATTCAATATTTTCAATACAGGTAGTACATGAGCTTTCAGTTTTAGCCAACAACATCTCAAGTGACCAAGGGGAGTTCTGCACAGTGCCAAACATCAGGACAACCAACCAGAATGATTTAGGCATACAATCCAACTTACCAAAGGAAAGTTTTGTCACCAACTCAGAGCCGAGACACAATATAAACAGGGAGGCTTGTCCAACAAAAGTTCTAGCGGGAAAAAGGTCCTCCATGCCATAAGTCAAGAAGTCAGTCGGGTTGAAAACTCAACTGGAAGGTAATGGATGGGTGGAGACAATGAATGATGGAGCCAACACTAGCAAGCCAAAACAATGGTGGGAATGGCTACCTCTATTCTCTCTAACGAGGGTAAAACCAATGAGTATAGATCAGGAACTTCCAAGTCTAAGTAGGGACATCAATACATAGTACAAAATACATTCAAGTCCATATAATTATGGCGCCAGATCATGATACCACAAGTTAATACATGTCACAAAAATCAGTATAAGAGCAATAATAACCATAACACAATATAAAAAGCTCAGTCATAATCATGCAATATAATCCATCTGAGACACCATCTGTCCAATGAGAAAGAACTGATATAAAACTAGGCATCAATGACTGCTCTGTAATGACATAAATGGCTACATCGGTCCTCAAATCTAAGTGTCCTAAGACTCAGTCTTGACATTGGAGAGTACAATAGTCCACTAATATATTAATGATCCATCAAAACTACTCATCTCAGCATCTCATATGTAAGAGATCTGGCTGAAAAATGTACTGTGTCTGAAAAATAGAATATGGTAGCCTGGCTACTATATATGTGATAACACCAGACATACTAATCCCCCTAGGATCGACCGGCCTTTAGTCTGGCTTATTAACCCTTTCGGGCCAAACAATCCTAGCCAGACGTACCTCCCCTAGACTGACCTACTCACCACTCCATCCAACATCTACTGTCACTCCCTCTTTCGAAAGAAGTCCATTCGGACTACACCAAGGTTGTCTCGAAAGTATTCAAACTTTACATGAGCCAGAGGCTTAGTCAATACATCTACTACTCGTTCCTCGGTGGGAACATACTTGAGCTTTACAACTCCCTTCAGCCACATTCTCTTCTTGTACATCTGCAATTGTATCGTACATTTACAACTTGCATCATTCTTCTATAATTGCATCATTCTTCTCTTGTACATACGCAACTGTATCGTACGTTTGTAACTTTATCATTTCTTCTCTTGTAGGTGATTGCATACAATCCTTCCTACAAGTCAAATACAATTGTTATGATTAGAAACATTTCATAACCTAAGTCACCTGACACGGGGACAGAGGACACAGAACACGAAGGACACGAAAATAAGAGAGACCGACACGGACACGGTGACCCCCGAAATAGGATACGTTTTATATATATATATATATATATATATATATATATATATTTAAATATATATTAAAATTTAAAAATATAGACATATAGATCCAAAAATATTTAGAAACTAGAACATTTACAAATATTCAATAGAAATTAGAATAAAAAAACATTAATGATTACACAGTTGTCATTCACAAGTCACGATTCACAACACATTTGTCATTCACAAATCACAATGAGACACATAGATGCATGTCGAAACCATATTTTTCATTAAGTCATCAAAATCAAAATGTATACAATGTACATATATGTCGAAATGCCACTAGGCACTGGCAAATGCCAAATAGACTAAAGTCTAATAGTAAATACAAAAAGGGGTGGATCAAGATGGGAGAATCCCATATGTCAGACTATCAGTAGTCCTCCTCCATGCCTGAATCAACATCAACATACTCATCACTGCCCCCCGCCCTGATCCTCATCCTCCTCCCCCTCCTCCTCCTCTCTGCCCATCTGATGATCTGCATCTGCTGCTGTGGAGGATGACCCCTGCATATGATCACTATCGTCAAAAGTGACCGGCTCTAGCACTGGATCATTAAGATCCATGTTGGCTAATGCCAACTCAATACTACTGTCCAAACCCATATCATCAGGAAAGACATCCCACATCTTTGTCTTTCCCTTCACCCACTCCTCCCTCTTCCTGTAAATAAGACGAAGGTTGGAGTGCACATACACCATTGACTCTGCCCTGGACTGCTCAAGCCTGCTCTTCTTCACACTGTACAAGTTCCCATATGTGCTCCAATTCCTCTCACAACAAGAGGATGATGTAACTTGAGAGATGATCCTCAAGGCTAACTTCTGTATAATAGGGGATGTTGCCCCATGAGTTGCCCACCAAGCATAGGGTTTCTTGCTCCCCCTATCTCTAAGCACATCATAGCCTCCAAATCTCCCAGTGCCAGTGGAAAAATCTACAAAGCCCTCCGCCTCCTCAAGCATGTCGCTATCCTGAAATAGCCGTCTAAGTGCTATCTTCCTCACATGTGCAATCTTTGCATCCATGTGAGGAGGGACTCTATGTGAGGCCCCCGATCCACCAGTGAGCCACTCCTGAGTGTAGAACTTGGGGTTCAAGGAGTGGGCCAAGCAATGCAAAGGTGTGCAATTATTATCCCACCTAAAGATAAGAATATCCCGAATAATGGTCCATAAGTTCTCTGCCGATGTCCCATACTCAGGACACTCATTCTCCATGACAATGGACCTCATGGACTCAATCATGGAATCCCACCCCTCATAAACCTCTGCTAGGATGGGCTGGTCCATGTCTGCAAACCGCAACAAAGAAATGATTGGCTCCATGATCTTAATGCTAAGATCTATCGTGTCCCACCAACCATCATCTAACACCCTGTCCTTCACCTTTTGTGAAGCAGCCTGATCTGTCCTTCTCCAAAAAGCCCAAAACTCTAAAATCACCATGGACCCAAGAGCGGTTTTGACCTCTCTCAACCTCTTCAGCATGATGAATGAGGAAGCAAACCGAGTATCTGCAATCTTTAGCAATGAAAGCTATGTGTACTGTTTGTAGATGGTGAGGGCATTTGTGTGGTTTTGTACAAAGTTACGGATATGGCATGCATCCTCAATAAGGTTGCCAATCCATGTCACATCCGAAGCAATGGCTTTCAGTGCTAAATTCAAGGAATGGACAATGCAAGGTGTCCCAAAAACCTGTAAGAGCAATAAAAGCATGTATCAATGACTCTACAACATTAACATTGCAACGACCAAATTCAAACAATGAGCAAATTAGAAATGAAAGGTGTCCAAAATGAACATACCTGTGGATATTTAGCTTCCACAATCATGCCAGCAGCCTTGCAAACAGGTGCATTGTCCATGATGATTTGTACACACGAATCAACACCTACTTCTTCAATGGTTTTGATGAATAAATCACCCATAAATTGTGCATCCTTGTATTTCCCAAGAGCATCCACCGCTTTCAAGAACAACGGTCCATTTTGGGAAGATACCATGAAATTGATGAGTGGATGCGTGTGGGATCCATCCATCCATCAGAAACAATACTCACACCACATGAGGGCCATGTTGTTCTAATTGGCTCAAGGATTTTATCTACCTCCTTCTTTGCTTTAACCAACAATGTGGTTCTAAGCTTCTCTAAACCAGGAGGCACATAACCACTTGGAGCTCGTTCCAAGATAGTTCAAACCGTCTCAAAATACAATGGTGACCGTGCAACATTGAATGAGATGAAGTTGAGGTAGAAGAAAAATGCAAGTGCCTCTTGTTGGAAAATCCCTCTACCTCTTCTCGCGCCTCTTGTTGGAAAATCCTATCCATTGGACCACCTGTAGATTGCCTCTTTCTTGTTTGATAAGTATCCCCACGCCCATGAATGCTAGGTGGAAATAGAGTCATGGTGCTAGAGGATTTCCTCAAAAATGGAAGAGGATCATCCTTTTTTTTCTTGCTTGCTGCTGCCACCTTCCCTAAGCCAACATGATCCTCTCTTTCCATATCCCTCCTTTGGTTAACAATCACCGCTTTGCATGAAGAAATCCCACAAGAAGGAAGGGCCAACAAATGGCCCTTAATCCAGAAATATGTGCTCATGAACTCAAGGTTGCAAAAATTGCATCTCCAAGACACATTGCCTCCCCCACCAAGCTTTGCCCCAGGCCCATCTTTCCTTGTCACATACTTCCACAAAGGGTATTTTTTTCTTGGGCTTGTTGTCTTGCTAAAACAGGGTTAAATGGAGCATGATCTCCACTAGTAGCCGATAGAGCACCTGTCAGAGGAGGAGAACTGGTTGTGCTTGGTGGAATAGGAGGGGAGGCCCTAGATGGTGCATTTCTTCCTTTTCTTTGACCCCTACCTCCTGCCCTAGCTGATTGAGACATTCATTTTCTTGTGTAATGGTTGAGCTTGCAATCTTCTCCACAAATCCACCGGAATGCACTTGGAATCGCTTGGAAACAATGGATAGCCTTCAAATCTCCTTCAAAACTCCTTCACCTGCACATAAAACTCACTCTCAACCAATTGCTTCCTTGAAAATGACAAAAAGAAAGGCAAAAAATTGACTTAAAACAAACCCGGCTGTCTTTTTCCACCGTTTACGTGTCCTGTTTTTGGGACACGCTACAATTTCGTGTCCAACTCGTTTTTTTTTCGTGTCCTATTTTCGGATTCGCCTGAAAGATGAATCGGGCATGAATCCGATTCGAATCGTGTCCGATTCGATCCCCACGGGACACGGGGGGCCTCCAGGACAAATCCGGTTTCTTAGTTCATAACATATTCAAAATGACAACTTCCAATGCATAAAGATATATATAGTCATGCAACTATTTCTGCTAATGCAACAACCATCTAAGCCACTTACCCATCACCTGCATATTAGTAGTTAACTACTACAAATATTCTACTATACATTTCCTAAATTTAGAAACATATCATGTACACATCTTGAACATCTAAATATATAAGAAATGACTATTCAAATACTTATCTTTGTTTGTTTGGTAGAATCCATCTTGATTTCTGTCCTCTTGAATTACTGGAGTCTTCATCATCTGATTCTAAGGACCCGTTCCTATCTTGCTCATGAACGAAAATACTAAGTAAGTCTTCTTACAAAATAGATCACATAGAACTGTTTATGTGTGTCTTACCAGTGCATCTCCTCTTATCCAATGATGAAATAGATAAGAGTATAATCTTCATCTTCATCGGTATAATTCTTCTGGACCATATTCCTCATTACTTGAGGAATCTTTACTTGCTTTCTTCTTAGTTACAATATATTCATCCTTGATCGTATTTAGAGAAACACTTTCCTTTCTGCAATATGTTGGAGTGCATAGTACTACCAACTCAATCAAAGACATGATACCTTTGCAGTACCCTTTAGGTACCAGGCCATTTGCTCTGCATATTTTACTTGGATAAGTAAAATGTCTTCTGGATTTCATCATGCTTCTAATCTCAAGAATCATGTCAAGATGCTAGAACTTTGAGATCTACAGTAGTCACTCCCTCTTAGGTGGAGAAGCATCTTCCCTCTGCATCTGTATTAGGACGTTGGGGTGATAGGTAGTCTCCTCTGTTGTTAGTCTTCTTTGTATCTATGTCACTAGACATCAGGATCCTTCATCTCGAACTTTGTTGCAAGTTTTCTTTGTATCTATGTCACTAGATATCAGGATCCTTCATCTCGAACTGAGGCACACATCTCAAGAATCAGTATGACAATATTGAAGTAATCATTCCATCAAGCATCTCAGCAAGCATCAGTATAACAATACTGAAACAATCAACTCAACCATCATCGAAACATCTTAGCAACCATAAAAAAAAATCATTGACAATTAACAGTATAACAATACTGCAGTAATCATTAAATATCAACAACAATCATCAACAATGAAGAGTATAGCAATACTGTGACAACCATCAAGCATCTCAGCAATCATCAACAATCAACAGTATAGCAATACTGTGACAACCATCAAACATCTTAGCAGTCATCAACAATCAACAGTATAGCAATACTGAGGATACATCTTGCCCTTCATCTCCTTCGGAGCGCCAAATCACCACTTTGGAGGATTTGTGAGTGAAAAAACCAACTAATTAAAATTGCTAAATAACAAAATTAATTTATTGGGGAAAAAAACACTCGATGAAGAGGACTTCCCTTATAATAAAGTCCATGGTGACATCCTTGATAGGAATGACCCATGCTAGTACAAAATTACATTAACTATCCCACACAGGGGAGCAGAAATTTCGTGAAAAAGGGGCAAAAATGCCTTGCTGAGTCAAAAATCCCAAGGATTTTCCATGGTTCAAACCAGCCTTGAAAACCTCGCCAAAAAATCGCGAAAAATCGTAAAAGTCGCAATTTTTGCTCCTAGCCGATTTTTCGACTAGCAAAAATCGCGATTTTTTAAAAAATCGTCGAAGTGCGACTTCTCGATAAAAATCGTAGCTTTTTAGGAAACTGCGCGAGTCGATGTGAAAAATCACCCAGGCAAGTAATCCATGGCCTAGAAAAGGAAAAAACCGTTTTTTTTTATGTCATTTGGCAAATGAGCTTGTTGGATGTGGAGGAGAAGGGCTTTAGGAGACCACCAACACCTTTGGAAGCTTTCAAACACCATTTAGCATCTCAACCAAGGATTTTTGTGAAGTAAGTGTTCAAGGTATGTGCATTCTATCCCATTGTTTTTCTATCTTTTCCATGGACTGTTTGAAAGATTTCTTGCATATTTCTTTTACTATTTCTTTGACTATTTCTTGCATATTTCTTTGCTATTTGTTTTTACTATTTTGCCATTGATTTCCATGCCCCAAAAAATGAAAAAAACAGTCCCAATGTAAATGGGGGTTTTAAAAATTAGAATGGACAATAGCATGCTTGTTTTTTTACTTCTTAGCCACCCTCTTCTTATCTTTCATGGCTTGAAATCTAAATTTAGAGGTCTGATTTTTTAAGCTAGAATGTTGCTATTATTTTCCAATGGAGGTTAATGTAATTTTTTTTTGTTTTTGTTCCCTAGGGTTTCATTTGAGTTGAAGCATTCCAATTGCAAAAATTCCAAAGATATTGGACCCATTTTGGCAGTATGGTGAGCCCGAGGATGGCAACAATAGGCAAAATTTGACTTGCAAATTATGTGGGCATCACATGTCGGGAGGGGTTAACAGGTTGAAATACCATCTAGCCAAACTACCTGGCCATGATGTTGGCCTTTGTACTGCAGTGACCCCAAAAATCATGAGATCTGCCCATGACGCCATCCATGAAAAAATGAGAAAGAAGGATGAGATCGTTGCAAACAGAGCTGAGCTTGCAGCTTTTGACCAAGCAAGAAGTTTAGGTGCATCTCTATCTACCACTATCGGTGAGGGTAGTGGGAGGGGCTCCATAGCTTCACCTCTTGGGAGGGTGGGGCTCGCATCCCATTATGTTGGACCAGGATCACAACCTTCTATCAAGTCAGTTATAAAGAAATCTGAAAAGGTAGAAGCGGACAGGGTAATGGGAAGGTGTCTTTACTGGAATCACATACCTCTCAGCATTGTTAAAAACAATCCATTTTGGCAGCTGATGTGTGATGCCATTGCAGTAGTTGGCCCAGGTTGTAAAAGTGCCACCTTTGAGGAGTTGTGGGGCCCAATCCTTCAAGTAGAAAAGATGGACATCAGTGCTAGGTTGGCAGAGTTTAGGAAGTCATGGGAGAGCACTGGAAGCACATTCATGTCAGATGGGTGGACAGACGGTAAGGGTAGAAGCCTTATCAACTTCTTGGTACATTGTCCCAGAGGTACCATGTTTGTAAATCAGTTGATGCATCGGCACATGTAAAAGATGCGGCACTTTTATGCGAGTTGATGGATGGGTTCATCCAGGATATTGGGGCGCACAATGTTGTGCAAGTTATTACAGATAATGCAGCTAATTATGTGGCTACTGGCAGGATGCTTATGGATAGGTACCCCTCTTTGTTTTCGACTCCATGCGCAACTCATTGCATTGATTTGATGTTGGAGGATATGGGGAAAATTCCCTTTATCAAGGTGGTGATTGATCAAGCTAGGGCTATCCCTAAGTTCATTTACAACCATGGTTTTGTTCTTAGTCTCATGAGGAGGCACACTAAAAACAAGGAGTTAAAGTGTCATGCAATCATGCGTTTTGCCACCACATTTATTACTCTTCAGTCTTTGCTTCAATGTTAGTTTGAGTTGAAGCAAATGTTTGTTTGTGATGAGTGGCGTGATTGTGCCTACAACAGGAGAGAGGATGGGAAAACCATTGCCAAGCTGGTGTACATTGACGCCTTCTGGGAAGGAATGGAGGAAGTGTGCTCGGTTAGTGAGCCTTTAGTGAGGGTTCTGTGACTTGTTGATGGTGATAAGCCTGCAATGGCCTATTTATATGAGGCCATGGATAGGGCCAAAGAGACCATTCAGAATTTCTATGTGGGAAAGGGTACCCAAGGGCATGACAGGCACATGTTGTTATGGGAGTTGATTGATACTCGATGGACTGGGATGCTTCATTGACCCATTCATGCAGCAGGACTCTTCCTCAACCCCGCATTTGCCTACAAATGCAATTTTGATTTTGATGGTGAGGTTTTGGAGGGGCTTCTCACTTGTATTCAGAAGATGATACCTGATTATGACACTCGCAATGCAGTCAATCGCGAGATCGAGGTGTATCAAGATGGTACTGGAGTATTCAGCTTTGATGATGCTATTCGTGACAGGACCGAATTCATGCCAGGTAAGTTATTAACTTATTAGACCGTTTTAAGTTTTCACCTTTATTTGAAAGATGAATTATGATTTATTTATATTTATTTTTTGTTTGGCGATATGTAGCCACTTGGTGGCGAACCTATGGTGTGAGGACACCAAATTTACGGAAATTTGCCATCAGAATCCTTAGCCAAACCTGTACAGTTTCGGGATGTGAGCGGAATTTGAGTGTATTTGAAAAAATACATGCAAAGAGACGAAGAAGGTTAGAAACTTAGAACTTAGAATTTGAACAAAACAATTGCAATTAAATGTTTAATGCAATTTATGAATCTATGATCCTCTAGACTCTAAATTTTTTTTATTACCCTCTTACAGGTTGGAGTTCACATGTCTTAATGACTTGGTGTATGTTCATTACAACCTCCGCTTGTGGATGGTATAGATACATAAAAAACCAGATGCAAATGCCATCTCCTTGGAAAATATTGATATATTGTCTAAGTGGAGGGTGGAGATTGAGACTCCTATCATGGAAGAGGCACCTGCATGGCTAGAGGAGGGGCAAGAGGAGGGGCAAGTGGAGGAGGAGGAGGAGGAGGAGGAGGAGGACGTGGTTGGAGGCACCATGGAGGGTGATGTGCTAGCATCGCCACCACCTTCTGCACCGCTTGATACATCTAGTCCTCCATCCATCACTCAGCATCGAGATTAGATGCAGGCCCAAGGCCTTCTACTACTACTTCTAGTACTAGGGGCAAGCCCGACAAAAGACCCATGATATATCCCCGTAAAAGGGGAGGAGGGCATTGATATTAGATAGCGAGATGCTAGTTTTCCTCAGATACATTTATATATGTGATGTCATTTTGTATTGTTTAAACTTTAGACACTTTTGAGTCTTTGATTGGACAACTATGATGTTTCAGACTTTCAGTATCAACTTTGATGTATCGTTTTATATTTGGCATGACTACATGATGATGATATATATCCGTGCTTTCTTCATATTTATGTTCCAATATGTTTTTATGATGTTATTGTTGCTATATATGTTTAAAATTCTAAAAAAATGCATGTATTTTATTTTTCTTAATGTTTGCCGATGTTGCTGAGAAGTTGTATTTAGGACCCTCGCCGACTTTTTGCCGAGGCCAACTTTTTCAACATTGGTTCAAACTGCACAGAATGTACATCTTCAATGTACATGAGGTTGCCACCTAGTTGAAATAGGTGGGAAACATCTGGCTCCAACTTGGGGACGTGTGTTTGATCATCGGAAAGCATACAAGAACTCCAGACTCTGCAACCACAAATTCTCACCAATAACCAACATAAGTCGTCATGTAGAAACCAATAAATAATCAATAATGAATAAATGAAATGACTACACAATGATCATACATATATGCATAAATAATTTCAAAAAATGAAATAATACAAAAATTTTACAAGAATGCAAGGAAAAGGGTTAGAGATACATTACAGAGGGTGTCCCTTAGGACACTAAGTATTTATCTTTTTGAAGAAAAACTTGATTTGTGGCTCGTTTGACCCTTTCCTGTTTTTTGTGACTTTGATAGTGACTCACATCTTTGAAAATTTGCCAAAATTCCACACTATCAAAAAACTGCTCATGCCATAGTTTGTTAACTTCCTTAATTCTGATTCCATCCTTTATATTTTCTGGGAAGCTAACAAAAATAACATGATCCTTTACACTATGTACACTGTCCACATTCTGAAAAAACATTGATTCATTCTGGCATGCCTCGACTGTCTATTCTTCTAAAACATTCTGAAAATGGTTTGACACTTTACTGACTTGAGGAGAACTTACTAAAGCCTTGGTTGGCTTATCCTTTTGGGCTGGAACCTTTACACTCTTTGCTACAGGAATTGATACCTTTACATTACTGATCCGACCCCCTAAATCCATACTCAAATTATTACTTGAAAATACACCTTGTTTAGGGGTAAGTTCATGATCACATATTTTTTCTACTTTGTCCATATTTCTAGTCATGCAAACCATGTCCATACTATCTTCTATTGATTCCAACAAATCCTCATTATTGTCAAACACACATTCATGACCAGCCATATTAACCTGTTCCATTCTTTCTCTAGCTACTAAATTTTCCTTTATAATCTGAAAGAAAATGGGACAAGTCCCTTCCTCATGTGAATCATCACAAGCACTACAGCAAGGGATTACTGGATCATCAAACCAATTGTTTGCTTCCCTAGGCTCTGGAGTTATTTCTTGTTCTTGATAAGGGAGTCCTTTATGGAGACCCTTTTGCCATCTATCATTTGGCTTATGATTATTACCTTTATCTTTTTCCATGGAAACTATCTTATTATGCATAGCTGATAATTGATTAATATAGATTTCTTCCATTTGCTTAATCAATCGGGCGAGCTCTTTGATAGAGTCACCTTGGGGATCCTGGTTTTCAACTTTCTTAACTTAATCTGACTTTGGAGGACTACCCTTTAAAAACCCAAGAACATTTGATTTCCCCGAATCTTGCATATTCTTATCTATTATAATAGCTTTGTCTTGTGCCTCCCTAGCATTTGTAGGCTCTTTATTCCTTAGTCGGTATCTTATTTCCCCTTCAAAAGCTTGAACATAGAAAATTAAGATGGCCTTTTTAGGAGGCTTAATATCTTGAGGGAGACTCTTAACCAATTCATTAAATCTTCTGTTAAATCATTCCACTATTTCATTATCTTCCTTATGGCTAGAGTGCAAGGCAGTTAACAAGGAATGGTGATCCCTCTTATCTCCCCATTTATCATTAAAAGCTTCAATGATTCCCTTAAGGTCTTTAAACTTGTTATCATCCTGTTCAATAAACCAATCAATGGCTTCTTCCTCTAAGGACAAAACAAAGAGTTTCATCTTCACATCCTCATGGTTGTGTGCCATACACCATCTTGCAATACATAAATTGACATTTCTGATGTGGGCTCTAGCACTTGTAACATTGTCCCCTTGAAAAGAAGACAACTTATCTATAGCTTTTTCTGGAACGTCATGAGCGTAACCAACAATTTTAGAGAAATCACATGGTCTATAATAATTATCCATTGTTAAGGTTGGTTTACTTGGATAAACAACAAAGGGATATTAGAAATTGGCTTCTTCTCCAAGACTTGTAAAGATTCTACAGGGAGCAAGTTGTTTAACTTCCTCTAAAAGCCTTTTTAGGATCTAAGAGGGAGCTAAGCAAACCAAAGGGCTCCAGGTAGAATACCTTACTATATATTTTGAAGTGGAGTCGCCACTTGGAGAACAAGTAAACTTCTAATATGGGTAAAAGAAAAAAAAAATTAAGGTTAATTCAAAATTTTTATTAACACTTAAAGAATCAAATTGAAGAAGTAAATAATTAAATCTAAAATTATTTAACTAATGTTAAAACCAAGGACAAAAGACTTGTCCCCGGTGTTATCACCAACCTTGTAGCTGCCTATTTGAGATAGATCCGAATAGACGTGTTATCACATATATAGTAGCCAGGCTACCATATTCTATTTTTCAGACACAGTACATTTTTCAGCCAGATCTCTTACATATGAGATGCTGAGATGAGCAGTTTTGATGGATCATTATTATATTAGTGGACTATTGTACTCTCCCATGTCAGGACTGAGTCTCAGGACACTCAGATTTGAGGACCGATGTAGCCATTTATGTCATTACAGAGCAGTCATTGATGCCCAGTTTTGTATCAGTTCTTTCTCATTGGACAGATGGTGTCTCAGATGGATTATATTGCATGATTATGACTCAGCTTTTTATGTTGTGTTATGGTTATTATTGCTCTTATACTGATTTTTGTGACATGTATTAACTTGTGATATCATGATCTGGCGATCATAATTATATAGACTTGAATGTATTTTGTACTATGTATTGATGTCCCTACTTAGACTTGGAAGTTCCTGATCTATACTCATTGGTTTTAACCTCCTTAGGGAGAATAGAGGTAGTCATTCCTAGCATTGTTTTGGCTTGCTAGTGTTGGCTCCATCATTCATTGTTTCGACCCATCCATTACCTTCCAGTTTAGTTTTCAACTCGACTGACTTCTTGACTTATGGCATGGAGGACCTTTTTCCCCACTAGAACTTTTGTTGGACAAGCCTCTCTGTTTATATTGTGTCTCGACTCTGAGTTGGTGACAAAACTTGCCTTTGGTACATTGGATTGTATGCCTAAATCATTCTGGTCGGTTGTCCCGATGTTTGGCACTGTGTAGAACTCCCCTTGGTCACTTGAAATGTTGTTGGCTAAAACTGAAAGCTCATGTACTACCTGTATTGAAAATATTGAATATGCGCCCATGGAAAAAGAAAATGATAAAACTATGTTTCTTAACATATGTATAGAGGGAAAGAGCAATGAAATGCTAAAATACTCCTTCAAGAGTATAAGAAAAGGTCCAAAAAGAGCAATGGTTAAAAATATGCTATATCCAAATATTGCTGACCTTATAAATATAAATGTGTCCCAGATGAAAGCTGCGATTAGCTATGCTTTTAAGCACTGGTGAAGCCCCAAAGGGTCATATAGGCCAAAAAGGCCATGGAATAAAATGATGATCCTAGTGAACTTGGATCAAGCTTGATGTAGTCATGATGCCTAAGTTTAATAAGCACTCTCTAAACAACTCACCCATTTGTGAGGCACTGCCATTCCTTGTGTTGTTGTTTGTCCGACATTGGTTATAGTGAGTATTCCCTTTCCATTATCCAAAGTGCTATGATGATGAGCAGGAAGTCATCCTTTGCTTTAGCCTTGTAAATTTCATCCTTCACCCTTCACTAGCAAATTGACTACAACTATGAAGTGAGTATAGTCCTGAAAATCTAAGTCTGAGTAATAATAAATAAATCCTTATATATGTATTGGTTGATGTACCGCCAATGAAATGAATGCTAGTTGTTGCTTGAATGAGTTGTAGAGCATGTCTTATCCTTTTAACACTTGCAGCAGATGGATGATAGTCTGAGTTATTATTGGTGTCTGATCATTTACAGATGGTTATATTCTTTATTAGATATGATTGATGATCAGATAGAGACCTGTGAAGGTTATGAGTATACACCTTAGATGGATTTGGACTCTCTGAGTCTAATGAGACAGTCTGTTTCCAGTTCTGGGCACTTGCAGATATGATCAAGTTCATTCTGCCTCTCTGATGCAGTTTTTCTTCACAGGTTGATATGTCTGAGCAGGGAGATGTTTTAGTTGGATCTCCTAGGGCGTTGTATGGGCATAGGGGTGCAGCCAATTGTTTGTACCATAGTACCCCCATCCCAGAGAGCCTGGTTGGCTAAGCTTGACAACGCAGGCACCCTAGGAGGCTGTTTTGGCAGGATCACGTTTCCCGAGGCAGATTAAAAAATGATTAAATGGCTATTGAAGAAATTGATTTAGGCTACTGAGGCAAGGAAATGACATGAGATGAGTCACAATGATGAGAGTGATGTCCTCCACACCTTCTCCAGCAGTTGTAGCACCTGATTGGGCCCACACCTATATTTGGGCATTTTTATATTATTTTCTGGAGCTTTTGGGAGGCTCATGATTTCCTCAAGGAGACACAAAGTCAAAGAATTAAATTATTATATTATTTTATTGTGCCATGGGGACACCCAGAGGGAGTTAGTCAACACTCCTTGGACCCACCATGTGCTTCATTTATTTCTTGTTGAGTGCGGTACCCTCTTTATGGGTGATTTAGTCCACTTTGGTACTTTATGGTTATATTGATCCATGTATTGTATGTTGAGCTCATCTCAATCATTGATTAAAACATTTTATCTTTTAATCTTAGCCACTCGTTTTAAAAGTGGTTAGGATTCAGTTATGATTGTGGTTCTCCCATTTCTATTTAAAGGAGAGAGCTTCTCATTTGCAAAGGGTCTTTGGCTCTTGGATCTGAATAATAGAAATAATTTTTTGTGGATATTTTCTGGATCTACTTTGCATCTGATGTTCTCAAATGGTGACTGGATAGTCTTCTTCTTCCTAGCTTTGTGGAAATTCTTATGAGATTTATATTTTTTCTGCTGTCATTGTTTTGTCTACAAGAGGGCGTTTTGGCTGAAGCGTTTTTATAGGGGGACCTCAACTCGGTCGGTTTGCTTCGTCTTGGATCAGGGGTTTTCATTAGTTTCATTGTGATCTATGATTACTTCGTTTTACTTTCTTGTAGCATTTGGTTTCTTTAACTTGTATTGGCAAATCTAATATTGTTGACGTTTGCTCATGTAGGATAGGGGGCGCATTGGTGGCTTGTGGCTTACATCCATCATAGAAATCATTTGGATCTTCCAGAATTGATCGGGATAGCAAGGATCATCACTGTTGAAGACTTCTACAAGCATTTCTAGGTAAGATCTAACAGGTAAGTCTCTTCTCTTCAGATCTTAATCCATTGTACCTTGCTTCACTTCAATTTTTCTGAAAACTTCTAAAATACTAAAAACCCTAAAAAGCACTAAATCTGGGAATCGTTCCATCTTTGGCCAAACCACTTCTGGGTTTCATAGATAGAGCCTTCCCTTCACTAAATCTACTGCAACGCTGGTCAAATTCCTGTTGGTTTGACCTAGATCTGATTTTTAGCCAGAAAACTGCATAAACCCCCACTGAAAATTTGACCTGCTAGGGTTTTGACTTTTTCTAATTTCTGACTTCACAAACGAATAGATCGGGTCCCACACAGTCCAAATCACCCTCAACACTGTCCAGATTCATGACAGTTTGACCTAGATCTGAGTTTTTGATTGAAACAGCCCTAGCGCCTTCATTGAAAATTGTACTTTTCCAGAGTTTACTTTTTCTGAAATCTGACAGGCTAGGCTGATAGATCAGGGCTTGAGCACTCCAGAACACCCCCAACGCTGAGCTAGTTCCTTCCAGGTTTCCCTAGATCTGAAAAACTGGTTTTCAACCTCCTAGCCCCCCCCCCCATCAGATTTTGACTTTTCCAGATTTGATCTTTACTGAAATTTTCTGACTTGGCTTTGTAGATAAGGCTACCCTGATCTCATTTCCCCTCCAACGCTGAGTTGATAGCCTCTTGGTGGCTCTAGAGCTGCAGATCTGCCTCTCCAAACCCTAGCGCTGGCCCTCCTTTTGCTGGTTTTCCTGTAACCTGAATCTTCCGGGCCAAATCCTTTTTTGGGTGCATAGATAAGGGTATATCGCAGGTGGGTTCACTAAAACGTTGTGTTGATGCCGACTCCATTGCCCAATGCATTAAAGGCATTAATCTCCTATCTCTAGCGCTAGCCCTAAATTGAGCTTACTCCCATTCTCTTTGCCAACATTCATTGATAACTCAAGTTACCTATCTTTCACTGAGTCTATCTCCTTGGTACTAGACAGTCCCAACTCTGTCTTTGCTCACCCTGTCACAGTTACGTTTCCCAAGACAGTGGTCATCCCCATCAGTTGCTCGTACCTAAACCCTAGAGCTAGGGTTTCCATTCACCTTGCACCTCATGTACCTTGAAGCCCCATTTGATCTGTTCGGGTGTCTAGGTCTGATCTCTCCTGTCGGGAGCAGATCAAGGTCTCCCTCGTTGTTGTCTTGGACTAGGATAACATAAAGTGAAGGCTGCCTTGATTGGCGTGACAACCATCCATTTAGGAGTCTACGCAGTCTTGGTTCCACCCCTTAGCTGCTTTACCCCTCTACCATCCATCCTAGATCCACCTCACACAAGCAACTATAAGGTTGGTGATAACAAGACGGTAGAGGGGCAAGCAACTAAGGAGGTGGAACCAAGACTGCCTAGACTCCCAAATGGATGGTTGTCACGCCAATCAAGCCAGTCTTCGCTTTATTTTACCTAAGTCCAAGATAACAACGGGGCCGACACAGATCTACTCCTGACAGGAGAGATCAAACCTAGACACCAAATCAAATAAAGTATGGCTTGAGGTACATAAGGTGTAAGGTAATTGGAAACTCTAGATCTAGGGTTGAGGTACTAGAAACTGATGAAGATAAACGCTGCCTTGGGAAACGTAACCGAGGAAAGGTGAAGAAGGACAGAGTTGGGACTGTCTAGTACCAAAGGGATAGACTCAATAAGGCTATGACAATGTCATATTACCTGAGTCATCAAGGAGCAGTCAACTTTCAGGGGAAAGAGGTCAAAAGAGGGCTAGCGCTAGGCTTGGAGATCAGTTCCTGTTGGGCCTTGGGCAATGGAGTCAGTATCTGCACAGCGTTAAAGTGAACCCACTTGGGATATGCCTTGATCTATGGACCCAGAAAAGTGTTTGGCCCGGAAGACTCAGTTTACAGGGAAACCAGCAGAAGGGGGGCTAGCGCTAGGGTTTGGAGAGGCAGATCTACAGATCTAGGACAACTAGGAGACTATTAGCTTTTGGAGGAGAGATGAGACCAGAATGGCCTGATCTACAAACCCAAGTCAGAAAATTTAAAAAAAAATCAAATCTGGAAAAGTCAAAATCTAATGAGGGAAGCTAGGATGCTGAAAGTCAGTTTTTCATATCTAGGGCTACTTGGCAGGAACTAGCTCAGTGTTGGGGGTGTTCTGGAGTGAGGGAGACCTGATCTACAAACCCAAGTGATTATTTTCCGAAAAAAATCAAATCTGGAAAAGTCAAAACTTCAGTAGGGGCGATGGGGTTTGAGCAGTCAAAAAATCAGATCTAGGGCAAACCAGGCACAATCTAGACAATGTTGAGGAGGATCTGGTGAGAGGGGTGCCCGATCTACAAAACCTAGCAGTGGTTTGTCCAAAGATCGAGCGGTTCCCTGATTAAGTATTTTTTTGGATCTTTATTATTTAGGAGTTTTCAGAAAATTTGAAAAAAAGCAAGTACAATGGATTGAGATCTGAAAGAGAAGAGACTGACCTGTAGATATTACCTGGAAATGCTTGTAGATTCCTTGATGATGATGATCCCTACCATCCCGATCAATTCTGCAAGCTCTGAGTGAGTTCTAGGACCAACGTTATGCTCCAAGTGACCAATGCGCCCCCTATCCTGCACAAGCAAATGTCAACAATATCAGATTTGTTGTACCACGAAAGAAAACGCTAGATCTACAGAAAAGTAACAAGATGTAATCATAGATCACAATGAAGCTAATGAAAACCCCCTGATATAAGACGAAGACAATCCGAGCGAGTTGAGGTCCCCCTGCAAAAACGCTCCAGCTGAAAACCCCCTCCTGTAGACAAGACAATAATCCTGAAAAAAGATATAGATCTCACACAATATTCTGAATGCTAGGAAGCAAGAGACTTTTCAATCACCAGCGAAAAACATCAGATGCAAAGCAGATCCAGAAAATATCCTCTAAAAAACCTTTCTATTATTCAGATTCAAGAGCCAAAGACCCCTTACAAATGAGAAGCTCTCTCCTTTAAATAGAAATGAGAGAACCAAAATCTTAACCACTTTCAAAACGAGTGGCTAAGATTAAAAGATATAAATGTTCTAATCAATGATTGAGATGAGCTCAACATACAATACATGGATCAATATAACCATAAAATACCAAAGTGGACTAAATCACCCATAAAGAGGGTACCCCACTAAACAAGCAATAAATGAAGCACATGGTGGGTCCATGGAGTGTTAACTAACTCCCTCCGGATGTCCCATGGCACAATAAAATAATATAATATTTTAATTTTTTGACTTTGTGCCTCCTTGAGGACATCATGAGCCTCCCAAAAGCTCCAGAAAATAATATAAAAATGCCCAAAAAATAGGTGTGGGCCCAATCAGGTGTTGCAACTGCTGGAGAAGGCACAAAAGACATCACACTCATCATCAGGACTCATCCCATGTCATTTCCTTGCCTCGGTAGCCCAAATCGATTCCTTCAGTAGCCATTTAATCATTTTTTAATTTGCCTCGAGAAACGTGAACCTGCCAAAACAACCTCCTAGGGTGCCTGCGTTGTCAATCTGAGCCCACCAGGATCTCTGAGATGGGGGTACTATGGTACAATCAAGTGGTTGCACCCCCTATGCCCCATACAGTACCCTAGGAGATCCCAATAAAACATCTCCCTGCTTAGACACATCATCCAGTGAAGCAAAACTGCATCAGAAAGGTAAAATGAGCCTGATCATCTCTGCAAGTGCTCGGACTGAAAATAAGCTATCTCACTAGACTCAAAGAGTCCAAATCCATCTAGGGTGCATACTCATACCCTTTCCAGGTCTCTACCTGATCATCAACAATATCCAATAGACAATATAATCACCTGTAAATGACCAGATACCAATAATATAACTCAGACTATCATCCATTTGCTGCAAGTGTTACAAGGCTAAGACATGCTCTACATATCATTTAAGTAACAATCATAACAAGTAGAAGTCACCTCACTGGTTGTACAACAACCAAATACATATATAGGGTTTTTATTTATTATTACTCAGACCAGACTTTCAGAACTATACTCACTTCATAGTTGTAGTCAATTTGCTAGTGACGAGTGAAGGCTGAAATTGACAAGGCTAGGGTAAAGGATGACTACCAACTTAACATCACGACACTTTGGATATGGGAAGGGAATACTCACAATAACCATATGCCAGACAAGCCACAACACAGGGAATGGTAGTGCCTCACAAATGGTTGAGATGTTCAGGGAGTGCTTATTCAACTTAGGCATCATGTCCACATCAAGTTTGATCCAGGTTCATTAGGACCATCAATTTTATTTCCATGGCCTTTTGGCCTATATGACCTTTTGGGAACTTCTTCAGTGCTTAAAAGCACAGCTAATTGCAGCTTTTATCCAGGACATATTCAAATTTATAAGGTCAACAATATTTGGATATAGCATATATTTAACCATTGCTTTTAGGACCTTTTCTTATACCCTTCACGAAGTATTTTAGCATTTCATTGCCCTTTCCCTTTGCTCGTATATGTTAAGAAACACATTTTAGAATTTCCATTTTCCATGGGTGCATATATAAACATTTCCAGCACAAGTAGTACATGAGCTTTCAGTTTTAGCCAACAACATCTCAAGTGACTAGGGGGAGTTCTACACAGTGCCAAATATCAGGACAACCGACCAGAATGATTTAGGCATACAATCCAACTCACCAAAGGAAAGTTTTGTTACCAACTCAGAGCCAAGACACACTATAAACAGGGAGGTTTGTCCAACAAAGGTTCTAGTGGGGAAAAGGTCCTCTGTGCCATAAGTCAAGTAGTAAGTCAGGTTAAAAACAAAATTGGAAGGTAATAAATGGGTGGAGATAGTGAAAGATGAAGCCAACACTAGCAAGCCAAATAATGGTGGGAATGACTACCTCTATTCTCCCTAGGGAGGGTAAAACCAATGAGTATACATCAGGAACTTCCAAGTCTAAGTAGGGACACCAATACATAATACAAATACATCCAAGTCCATATATTTATGACCACCAGATCATGACACTAAATGCTAGTATGTCACAAAGATGAGTATAAGAGCAATGATAACCATAACACAATAAAATAAATGCTGAGTTATAATCATGCATACAATCCATCTGAACCATCATCTATCCAATGAGAAAGCACTGATATAAATCTGGGCATCAATAACTGCTTTGTAAATGACTAAATCGTTGCATCAGTCCTCAAATTTGAGTGTCCTGAGACTTAGTCCTGACATGGGAGAGTACAATAGTCCACGAATAAAATAATGATCCGTCAAAACTGCTCATCTCAGCATCTCATATGTAAGAGATCTGGCTGAAAAATGTACTATATCCATAGTAGAAAAAATCGGCGAGGATCCAGAAAACATCTTCTTGGCAACATCAGCGAAAAAATTGGCAAAAATCGGCAAACCGTGGCAAGCATTAAAAAATGCAAATTTTGTACTTCAATAGGGTCAAAATTTCCTTACCAATTTTTTCCCCTATTTGCCGATTTTTCCCAATCTTTTTCGATTTTTCCTGATTTTTTCCCGATTTTTCCCGATGTCCGATTTTTTGAAAAAATCACGATTTTTTCGGGCCGAAAAAATCGGCAGCCAAAAAAAATCGCGATTTTTCGGGACATCACCGAAAAATCGACGATTTTTTCCACAAGGACTATATCTGAAAATAGAATATGGTAGCCTGGCTACTATATATGTGATAACATCTGGCTCCAGCTGGGACAAGTGCTTTGCTGAAAAGAGCGCTTGAGAACCTCAGAATCTCTGGTCCTCATACTCTGCTTCTCGCATCCTCGATCAATCCATCCAGCTCTGCAACCACTACCAAAAATGTCACTGACTACCTGCAGCATGTCCAGAGCTATACCAAACTCACAGACCGGTCATCAGAACGATATGTGGATAAAATACAGAAAATAGAGATGCATGAAACTGAAAGCAGAAAATAAATCTATTCTATAACCATAACTTTCAATAAAAGTTTGATTTTTTTATTTTGCAGGTGTTGCCCACCTATTTCGACTAGGTGGCAACTTCATGTACATGAAGATGTACATAATTGTACAAATGGTACCTTGGATAAATCTGAGGATTTTTTCACTTCTGCAGGGCAATTGCCCCTTTGTAAAACGAAATGTCCGCTCCCCTGCGTGGGAAAATTAATGTAATTTTATGTGCTAGTATGGGTCATATGATATGGATGCCACACCATGGAACTGGTTGTTAGGGAAGTCCCCTCATCGAGTGTTTTTTCCCTTTCCAATTAATCTTGTTGTTTAAACGATTTTAATTGGTTAAGTTTTTCACCCAAAATCCTCCAAAGTAGTGACGGGCGTTCTAGCAGTCAAGTCCATGAGGTGGCTAAGGCTTCAAAATGTTATTCGTGACCGTGCTAGACATTTGTATAGAGTCTTGCGGAGTTTCGTGGTGTTGTTTTATTTTTATTTATTTTTTCTAGTTAATTAATTTCACCCCTTGGTGATTAATTAACTCAGTTTTGATGTAATAATGTAATTGCTCAAGCACTGGCATTTTGTAATAGGGGCTATGAATGCAAGGTAAAATGCTATGAAACCCCCTAAGCCACTGCTTCAAGTCCCATGTCATTCTGATAAGGGGTTGAGGAGATAGACCATTTTTGGCTAAGCAAGGTCTATTTTTCCTAGGGAATTAATTAATTTCCTTAAGTCAAAAATTCATATTATTTGATTTTGAAGGAAAAAATCAAATAATGCCATGGTAATTTTGTTTGGGGGTTGCTAAGCCTAGGAAAACTTATTTCAAATTTTTCCACCCCCCCATGGCCAAGATATGATTTTTCAAGTTATTTTTAAATTTTCCTAAGTCAAAATTGGAAAAATTTAAAAATTAAATTGAAAAATTAAATCTAAGGTGAAATATTATATTTAGCCTAAGTCTAAAGGTTAGATATTTTGGAGCAAAGGCTAAAGTCTAAAGCCTAGTTAAGAGGTGATCCAAGTAAATGTTGGAGGGGTTTAAACCCTCACCAAATATGAGGGTGCTACCACATAAAGATAGAGGACGCTACACTATAATGAGGGCATCACCATAAAGGAAGGCGCTAGCTATGTAGTGGAGGCGCTAGCCATAAAAGGGGAGGTGTCATATTTAGTGGGGCGCTAACATGATAAGGAAGGCGCTAGCCATTTAAAGGAGGGCGCTACTTGTGGAGGAGGGCGCCTAGTTTGGAGGTGCCTAGCTCTTGGGCCCACTAAAGCAATCTAAGGAGGGCGTTGGGTCAAAACCCTAGATCTAAGGGTGCAAAATGATTGAGACATGGATCAAGCACTCAAGCCATGGATTAAGAAGGTGCCTAAGTCATTTGATTGGTTGAGAGTGATGCAAAGTCAAATACCTAGATCTAGTGGTGGAGATCTAATCTAGATCTACATCTAATCTTGGCCATTGATCTTCAAGGGGTTGGGGTTGCTCCTCAACTATATAATAGGGGTCTCACTCCCTCATTTGAATAACTTCTCTCATGCTATTGTTATGCTGGTGAAGTTCTTCCCTCTTCTCCTCTCATATTTTCTCAAGCATTTGGCCCAAGCCTCTTGCCATTGTTGTATTGAATCTTGCCCTAGTTGGGTTATAATAGAAGAAAGCTTTGGAGGCAAACAGTTGGTGTGGATCTCTCATTTCATGCATCTTTTGGTGAGGTAATTTGTATGTATACTTATTTGATTTGCATTTGTATTAGCTTAGATAGCTCTCCACAAAGTATTTTGTGGAGGGATTTGTAAGTAGAAGTATTTCTACTTCCATTTGTGAGTTTTTAATAAGATTTATCAAAGTATTTTGGTAGATTTATTGGGTGCTCACCTCTTTGCTTACATTTTGCAGCTCTCTCATAAGTTTATTTGCAGGTTTTCCAAGCCAAGCACATATCTCCAAGGGTTTCTTTTTTTTCAAAATTTCATTTCAGCCTTTTTTCTTTTTCCTCCCTAAAACTGGGTTTTATTCACTGTATAGTGAATATAACCCTTGTTTTAGGACTTTCATCCATTATATATTAGTATAAAGCTTTAAATCTACTGTTTATATGTCATTTTCAGCCCAAAAAACGTTCATTTTTAACCACTAAAATTTCAGTTTTTCCAAATTTTTAAGTTCAGTTTTTTTTATAAAATTCCTGGGTTTTACAATAATCTGTGCTAACTTTCTGATTCAGTTTTCTGCAGTAATTTTCAGCAAGTAAAGTTGCTGGTTTTTTGCAGGTTTATGCACAGAAGAGGGGGTTATGCCGCCCAAAATTGCCTAAAAAAAACCCAGAAAAATTTTTGGTCCAAAAAGGACCCAAAAACCACTTCTTCTCTTCTCTTCTAAAGGATTGTAAACCCCAAAAGAGAATTTCTCTTTGGGGTATTCTCTGCTGTAAATCTATATAATGAGTAGTGTAGAGATAGCTTAGAAACTAGTTGCTTAGATTTCTGTTTATGCAAGTTTCCTTTCTATTTACCCACCTATCTCTGTCACAGACCACCATCTCTGTCACAGAGATTGAAGTGAGGTTAGGGTAACTAGTTTTATTTTCTGTTTACCCACCTATCTCTGTCACAGACCACCATCTCTGTCACAGAGATTGTTGTGTGGTTAGGATACTGTTTTAGCTAGTTGTATTTTCCTTTCAAGTTTTATTTTCTGTTAATGGGGTAATCATACAACCCACCTATCCGGTGTATCCTCTATCCACTTGTCATCTCCCTTTAGGGACTTCAAGTTGGGTATGAAAAGCAGGAGAAGTGGGGGCTTAGTTTAATTAGAACAACTTCATTTTTCTGCTACCGTCTTTCACATTTCATTTTTCAGTCCAAGATCAAGTACCAGCACCTCCCATAAGGGATACCGCTTGGTTGATCTTGTTGATAATATAAAATTAACCTTGCATGCTAATCACAAAGATTAAAATTTACCCTTAAAATTAACCAACAACCACTTCACTAGCCCCTGTTCCTCTACTCAGTTATCACCCTTCGGGGTACTCACGAGATACGACAGGGGATAGAGGAGTTCTAGTTTAATAGGCATCCATCTAGTTGTTTTTCCTGTTGATTAAAAACAGTGACCTCGGAGGCGACTTGGGGTAGAAGACCGTGGGGGGTCTCTAGGCGTTCTACGTCCCCCTTGTTGAGCACCAGACCATTGAGGTTTGACCTGGGAGCTACGGGTGGGCTTTGCTCCCACTTTGTTGAGCGCACCAGCATTCCTTCTTTGACTTGAGAAGTACTAGATTGGGGTAGTCACACCACCGGATCTAAAACTTAATCAAAGATTTCAACTCTAATAAAATTCATTAAAATTTTACAAGAGACATTGCAAAACGTCCTACAAACACAGGTCACTGCTATTTATCTTTGCCTTGTTGTTCAAGGTTCTTACTGCAAGCACTTTCACATTTTATTTCACTGCAAGCTTTTCACTTTTCAGTTACAAGTATTTCCTTTCAGTTTTGCAAACTCTTGTAGTGGCATCTTTAATTCATTCGATTAAGTAATCACATTGTTTAGTAATCTGTAGATCTTGTGTAATAGCTTAATAATTGTTCCATTTATTCAATCTGTTCATAACATCTGATACAACTGTGGATATTGTTAATACTGCTTAACCATTCATTCATTATTGTTTATATTGTTCATAGTATTCATTTGTCCATATTGTAACCAGTTTTGATTTAGATAACACCTAAATTGTTGGTTAATTAACTTAGATTTCAATTTCATTTGTAAATTTGTAAAGTTGTAATTTATCCTTAGACTCCATTTGTTAATAGTCACTAGTCTTCATTTATCTCAAGGTCTGCTTGTCATTAAAAGGAAATCTTTGCATTTGCATGATGCTTGTCATTCTTTAGATAATATAAAGTCTTAGCCTTACAATCTTAATAAAAGATCCCTTTAATTAATTTATAATTAATTAATAAATCTGGAACTTAGTCTTCCGTAGGGACTTCCCCCCTTGGCTCTGTTGGGATCTTGCCTAAACGGAGGAGTTGTGGACTGTGGTGACAGTGGTCCCCAGCTCTCGCTTGCCCCCAAGGACACACATAGCAGGTTGTGACTTTCCTGTTCCTTAAAGTGTGAATTAGGCGGCAACAACAGGATAATAGAAATCAAAACTATACTAAGAGCTTCAAAGGTGAGCTTCAAACAAAGATGCAAGATTCTACACTACTGCCAGGAAAGGCTTATTTAGATCCTACCTACCCTACTCTAACCAATTTAGACAAGTGTTAGGTAAAATCATAAATCCAATGCAACCATTTGTTGAACAAATCTATTGAGCTTTCTTTACAGTTAATGGTACAAGATGTCAAAGATGGCTTGTAAGTAATGTAAATGAAAATTGAAGTCATTATAACTTGTTTGAAAATTAAAGAAAGATATGGATCAAGAGAAATGAAATCATGCCAGGGATGAGATTGAATTTCTAAAAACTCATCCATCAAGATGCTGATAGGGTCATAAAATGTATGCGAGTTCGTTCTTGATGGAGGAAGACAATATGATTTATGACTCGGCCACTCCAAACAGTTCTTTGTTTTCTCCTCTACCTTATTAGGACATTCAATTCTATTCACTCCAGGAGAATCAAATGGGGACAAGTTGTAATGTAATGAAACTGAGACTGAGATCAAGCCCATTTGTTGTTTAAATATGGAGAAAATATGAAATCGATCTTTATATACCTTGTCCAAACATCCATTCTACAGATTTACAAATTGAAAAAATTTATTCATTACAGATGACTGAGAAGAGACATGAAGTGCCTTTTCCCCAATTACATGATAATGATTAAACTCTTGGTTAAAGATTTCGAAAGTAACAACTTGATTTAAAGATAAACCCATACAAGAAGACTTGAAGAGTTGGGACGGGAGGGTGGATTGAAAATTTTCTCCCAGACTTGGACTAATTGATCTCAGGATTTGATGAGAGGAAAGAGCCTTTAAATTAATTCCAGGAGTGATTTCAAGATTCGAAACAAGGTCAATATCCACATATTGAACCAACATATCTTGATTAAGAATTGGATGAAGAATTCTATCGATACTATCAGAACAAGGCTCCTCATTGCAATGTTCTTGATCAAGTTCACTTATAATCGTGTCAATACATGATTGTTCTTCTTTAAGCTCTAGATAAGGAAAAATATCAATAAGTTCGGCTTCAGTTTCCCTATCACTCATACAAGCATGCTCTTCAATCACAATATGACCACGAGATTGCTCTTCAACAGAAGTTTGATTGATTTCATCAAATTCTGAATCCATATTCAGATGGCTTGAGTACTGACTCAAATTATCGTCAATTAGGCAATGACTATGGAGTTGCTCTTCTAAAGGCTCTTTAATGGACTCACAAATTGAAGGCTCAACTATGGATGTTTCTTGATTTTTAGGTTCCCTTCCACGGATTAAGTCCAAGATTTGCTCTGTGACTGCTTCAAGTAATAATAACAGAGTATCTTGTATGATTTGATTGATATCCCTCTTAATTTCAGCATGAGGTTTTGAAATATTATCCTCAAAGTACTCTATAACATTCTTATGGATTGCAGGTGTGCTCATAATTTGGCACATTTCAGGAGAGGAATGATCTAATTGAGAAAGCAAATTGCCAATATATTGATTATAATCATTGTTGGATTCACATTTTGAAGAATCATCAGTGTTCCTACCCCATTGATCTATTAATAGATCTGTGAACATGTCATACCCAATGATGGATTGCAGTGCTAAATGATGAAACCATAGTTTGGCATCCCCTCACAAGGATTCTCCTAAGGCTCGCATATAAACATCTTCATTGTCTGCACCTCTAATTTCCATGTAATCCCAGAGAATGTCCAAATGACTTTCAATATATATATCATTATTTCCACTAAACTAGGGCAACCTCCTAGTGTAATCGTTTGGCATGGGATGAGGTGCTCCCTGTATTTCAGAAAAGTCAAAAGGAGACCGTTTGTCTTGCCTTTTAACAACTTTAGTTGCTTGGCTATAAGGCTTTGACTGGGACTGACTTCTAGGTTCATGTCGACTTACAAGTCCACTCGGGATGGTTGGGAAATTTTTATTGCATGGGTGAGGAAGTTGGTGGATATCATAAAGATTGGGATAACTAGATTCATACCCGTAGTCATGCTCAAGATCATCCTCATACCCGTAGTATGACCTCCATCTATTCCTTTCGTTTATTTGTCTTGTAGTTTCAATCATGTTTTTGGTTAATTCCTTCATGTGCCTCAGAAATACATATGAATTCATTATGATTTATGGTATGTTCTAAGAACTTAAGATTAATATTTTGGGTACGATCCTCAGTGGAGTCGCCAGGTAAACCACATAGGTAATTCCACAAAAGAGATGTGTCGTTAGGGAAAGATGAGGTATGTTGAACCAAGGTAGGCCTCTACCACCCCAACAACGGCGCCAAAATGTTATCACCAACCTTGTAGTTTCCTATGTGAGATAGATTCGGATGGACGATAGAGGGACAAGCAACTAAGGAGGTGGAACAAAGACTGCCTAGACTCCCAAATGGATGGTTGTCACGCCAATCAAGGCAGTCTTCGCTTTATGTTACCTAAGTCCAAGATAATAATGGGGGAGACCCAGATCTACTCCCTACAGGAGAGATCAGACCTAGACACCAGATCAGATCAAGTATGGCTTGAGGTACATAAGGTGTAAGGTAATTGGAAACTCTAGATCTAGGGTTGAAGTACTAGCAACTGATGAAGATAACTGTTGCCTTGGAAAATGTAACCGAGGCAGGGTGAGTAAGAATAGAGTTGGGACTGTCTAGTACCAAAGGGATAGACTCAATGAGGGATATGACAATGTCATATTACCTGAGTCATCAAGGAGCAGTCAACTTTCAAGGGAAAGAGGTGAAAAGAGAGCTAGCGCTAGGCTTGGAGATCAATTCTTGTTGGGCCTTGGGCAATGGAATCAGTATCTGCACAACATTAACCCACCTGGGATATGCCCTGATCTATGGACCCGGAAAAGTATTTGGCCCGAAAGACTCAGTTTACAGGGAAACCAATAGAAGGAGGGCTAGCACTAGGGTTTGGAGAGGCAGATCTGTAGATCTAGGAAAACCAGGAGACTATCAACTCAGCGTTGGAGGAGAGACGAGATCAGAATGGCCTGATCTACAAACCCAAGTCAAAAAATTTCAGAAAAAATCAGATCTGGAAAAGTCCAAATCTGATGAGGGAAGCTAAGATGTTGAAAGTCAGTTTTTCAGATCTAGGGCTACATGGCAGCAATTAGCTCAGTGTTGGGGGTGTTCTGGAGTGAGGGAGACTTGATCTACAAACCCAAGTGATTATTTTCCGGAAAAAATCAAATTTGGAAAAGTCAAAATTTCAGTAGGGGCACTGGGGTTTCAGCAATCAAAAAGTCAGATCAAGGGCAAACCAATCACAATCTAGACAACGTTGAGGGGGATCTGGTGAGAGAGGTGCCCGATCTACAAAACCCAGCAGTGGTTTGTCCAAAGATCGAGCGGTTCCCTGATTAAGTATTTTTTTGGATTTTTATTATATAGGAGTTTTTTCAAAAATTTTGAAGAAAAACAGGTACAATGGATTGAGATCTGAAAAAGAAGAGATTGACCTGTAAATATTACCTACAAATGCTTGTAGATGCCTTGATGATGATGATCCTTTCCATCCCGATCAATTCTGCAAGATCTGAGTGAGTTCTAGGACCAACGTTATGCTGCAAGTGACCAATGTGCCCCCTATCCTGCACAAGCAAACGTCAACAATATCAGATTTGTTGTATCACGAAAGAAAAAGCTAGATCTATAGAAAAATAAAAAGATTTAATCATAGATCACAATGAAGCTAATGAAAACCCTTTGATACAATACGAAGACAATCCGAGCGAGTTGAGGTCCCCCTGCAAAAACGCTCCAGTTGAAAACGCCTTCCTATAGACAAGACAATGATCTCGAAAAAAGATATAGGTCACACACAATATTTTGAATGCTAGGAAGCAAGAGACTTTCCAATCACCACCAAAGAACATCAGATGCAAGCAGATCCAAAAAATATCCACAATTTTTTTTTTCTATTATTCAGATTCAAGAGCCAAAGACCCCTTACAAATGAGAAGCTCTCTCCTTTAAATAGAAATGAGAGAACCAAAATCCTAACCACTTTCAAAATGAGTGGCTAAGATTAAAAGATATAAATGTTCTAATCAATGGTTGAGATGAACTCAACATACAATACATGGATCAATATAACCATAAAGTACCAAAGTGGACTAGATCACCCATAAAGAGGGTACCCCACTCAACAAGAAATAAATTAAGCACATGGTGGGTCCATGGAGTGTTAACTAATTCCCTCTGGGTGCCCCATGGCACAATAAAATAATATAATGTTTTAATTTTTTTACTTTGTGCCTCCTTGAGGAAATCGTGAGCCTCCCAAAAGCTCCAGAAAATAATATAAAAATAACCAAAAAATAGGTGTGGGCGCAATCAGGTGCTGCAACTGTTGGAGAAGGTGCGAAAGACATCACACTCATCATCAGGACTCATCCCATGTCATTTCCTTGCCTCAGAAGCCCATATGGATTCCTTCAGTAGCCATTTAATCATTTTTTAATCTGCCTTGAGAAACGTGAACCTGCCAAAACAACCTCCTAGGGTGCCTGCGTTGTCAAACTGAGCCCACCATGCTCTTTGGGATAGGGGTACTATGGTACAATCAAGTGGCTACACCCCCTATGCCCCATACAGTGCCCTAAGAGATCGCAATAAAACAACTCCCTGGTCAGACACATCATCCTGTGAAGCAAAACTGCATTAGAAAGGTAAAATGAGTTTGATCATATCTGCAAGTGCCTAGAACTAAAAATAAGCTCTCTCACTAAACACGGAGAGTCCAAATCCATCTAGGGTGCATACTCATACCCTTTCCAAGTCTCTTCCTGATCATCAACAATATCCAATAGACAATATAATCACCTATAAATGACCAAATACCAATAATATAACTTAAACTAGCATCCATCTGTTGCAAGTGTTACAAGGCTAAGACATGCTCTACAAATCATTTAAGTAACAATCATAACAAGTAGCAGTCACCTCACTGGCTATACATCAACCAAATACATATATAGGGTTTTTATTTATTATCACTCAGACCAGACTTTCAAGACTATACTCACTTCATAGTTGTAGTCAATTTGCTAGGGAAGGGTGAAGGCTGAAATTGACAAGGCTAGGGTAAAGGATGACTACCAACTTAACATCATGACACTCTGCATATGGGAAGGGAATACTCACTATAACCATATGTCGGACAAGCAACAACATAGGGAATGGCAGCGCCTCACAAATGGTTGAGTTGTTCAAAGAGTGCTTATTCAACTTAGGCGTCATGTCTACATCAAGTTTGATCCAGGTTCATTAGGACCATCAATTTTATTTCCATGGCCTTTTTGGCCTATATGACCTTTTGGGGACTTCAGTGCTTAAAAGCACAGCTAACTGCAGCTTTCATCCAGGACATATTCAAATTTATAAGGTCAACAATATTTGGATATAGCATATATTTAACCATTGCTTTTGGGACCTTTTCTTATACCCTTCACGGAGTATTTTTAGCATTTCATTGCTCTTGCCCTTTGCTCGTATATGTTAAGAAACACATTTTAGAATTTACATTTTCCATGGGCGCATATATAAACATTTCCAATACAAGTAGTACATGAGCTTTCAGTTTTAGCCAACAACATCTCAAGTGACTAGGGGGAGTTCTACACAGTGCCAAACATTGGGACAACTGACCAGAATGATTAAGGCATACAATCCAACTCACCAAAGGCAAGTTTTGTCACCAACTCAAAGCCAAGACACACTATAAACAAGGAGGTTTGTCCAACAAAGGTTCTAGTGGGGAAAAGGTCCTCCATGCCATAAGTCAAGTAGAAAGTCAGGTTAAAAACAAAACTGGAAGGTAATGGACGGGTGGAGATAGTGAAAGATGAAGCCAACACTAGGAAGCCAAAGAATGGTGGGAATGACTACCTCTATTCTCCCTAGGGAGGGTAAAACCAATGCGTATAGATCAGGAACTTCCAAGTTTAAGTAGAGACACCAATACATAATACAAATACATCCAAGTCCATATATTTATGACCGCCAGGTCATGACACTAAATGCTAGTATATGTCACAAAGATGAGTATAAGAGCAATGATAACCATAACACAATAAAATAAATGCAGACTCATAATCATGCAAACAATCCATCTGAGCCATCATCTATCCAATGAGAAAGCACTGATATAAATTTGGGCATCAATAATTGCTCTGTAAATGACTAAATGGCTACATCAGTCCTCAAATTTGAGTGTCCTGAGACACAGTCCTGACATGGGAGAGTACAATAGTCCACGAATAAAATAATGATCCATCAAAACTGCTCATCTTGGCATCTCTTATGTAAGAGATCTGGTTGAAAAATGTACTGTATCTGAAAAATAGAATATGGTATCCCAGCTACTATATATGTAATAACACCCGTCAACGACGTCAAAGATGTTGCCGCCTAATACACACTTTATGATGCGGGGAAGTCTCCAACCCGCTTTGTGTGTCCTTGGAGGCAAGTTAGAGTTGGGGACCACTGTCACCATAGTCTACCAACTCCTCCGTTTAGGCCAAATCCCAACAGAGCCAAGGGGGGTAGTCCCTACAGGAAATTAATCCTAAGTTTATTAACTACTAGTTAAAGGGATCTTTTATTAAGGTTGTAAGCCTAAGACTTTATACTATCCCAAGAATGACAAGTAGAAGGAAATGCAGGTGTTTCTTTCAATGATAAGCAGATCCTGAGGTATAGAAAGACTAGTGCGTTTTAATAAATGGAGTCAAATAAATGAGTTACAGCTTTATAGAAATCAAACTAGATTGATTTATCCACAGTTTAAGTGTTGTCTAAACTAAACAAGATTACAATATAAGCAGTCAAATGGGTTATTCAACATAAATGATATTTCACAGTTAAACAAATGCTTATCGACAGACGAATAAATGGAACAACTATTAACAATTACTCAAAATGCTTGAAGAAAATGAATCAAATTGTGTATACCAGATCTACAAGTTATTAACAGTGTGATTGTTACCCAATAGATTTAAAGATGCCACCCAATGAGATTAGATGCTTGAAAGAAGGTGCTTGCAGTAAACTGAAATGTAAAACAAAGCCTTGAACAGCAAGGCAAGTAATTAAAAATTGCTTGGAAAAGGAAAACTTGAACAACAAGGCAACTTGAACCTAAAACAGTAAGTAAATGTTGGTGGGACGTTTTGCAATATTTCTTGGTTCCTTTTAGGTAAATTTTATTAAAGTTGAAGTCTTGGATTAAGTTTTAGATCCGTTGGTGTGACTACCCCAACTTCGTGTCCTTCAAGTCAAAGAGGGAGTGCTGGGCTCTCAACAAAGTGGAAACAAGTCCACTCGTAGATCCACAGGTCAAACCCCAAGTGCCTGGTGCTCAACAAGGAAGACGCGAATGGGCCGTGAGACCTCCAACGGTCTCTCAATCCCGTAGCTTCCAAGGTCACCCATTTTCAGTTAAAGAGAAGAATATGGAAGTGGATGCCTATTAAACTAAACTCACTCAAACACCCCATCGTTCCCTTGAAGACCCCGAAGGGCAGTGACAGAGTAAGAAGAGGAGGGGCTAAGCAAGTGATTTATTCCAACTTTAAAAACAGAAAGTAAATATGAGTTAATTAAAGTCCTAAGCCCCTAAACTCTTCCACTTTTCTTGCCCTTGATCTGAGTTCCCTAAAGGGAGATAACGGAGGGCAGAGGATACACGGATTGATTTAGATTGTAAATTACTTTATATAGTAAATACAAAAATGCAAGGCTCAACAAGTCTCATCAGTGCTTTGTCCCTTAGGGGAGATGTCGGTATCTGAGATACATGAAGCAAAAAGAAATGAAATGCTTCCAAAGAAAGATCTAAACTAAATGATTGCTTAAAAAGAAATGCTTAGAAGTAAACTAATCTAAGCAAAATATACCAACCACACATCAATCTCCTTAAAGGAGCAAGTGGGTAAAAAATTGGAAAAAATACTTGATCTACTTGAAATAAAGCAACAACTAGTAATCTACGTACAATATATTACAAATTACTTTCGAAAAACTCTTAGAGAAATGCCCACAAAGAGACTCTCCAGGGGCTTACAAATAGCTAGAAAATAGAGTAAAAAGATAAGGGTTTCAACCCTTTTGAAACCGGTTGCAAGTTCAGGGGTTTTTTATGTGATTTGGGCAGAACCTCCTCTTGTAAACTGTAAAACCTGCTAAAAACCAGCAAGCTTTGACAGGAAACTCAAAAGGAAGTTAGAAAATGTTAGTATAAAAATACAATAATTTTACAGTAAAAATTTGGGTTTTAAAATATCAGAAAATTGAATATTAGAGGGCTGAAAATTGCATTTCAAGCCACCTAAAACACAGTAAGAAATCAGATCTGAAATATATAATAAAAATATAACATGGA
The DNA here is from genome assembly GCA_001517045.1 of Pseudotsuga menziesii. Taxonomy (NCBI): domain Eukaryota; kingdom Viridiplantae; phylum Streptophyta; class Pinopsida; order Pinales; family Pinaceae; genus Pseudotsuga; species Pseudotsuga menziesii. Next base: position 459,916 of record LPNX010438718.1, read on the forward strand.
TCTATTAAAGAAAACTAGATTTTGCTACCAAACAATAACAAAAATACTAGTTCCTAAAACAAAAAACAAGATTAGAGATTAGGGCCTTGGAGGGAGAACTTTTCCAAGCTTGGATCCTTGCAAAGAATTTAGCTAAAGCTGCAAAACTCACACATAGAGATGAGAACACCATAAATCATGCAAAAACCTTTGCAAAATCTTACAATGTTAATCACAAGTGCAAATAAGAAAACTTCTACCTACAAGTCTCTCCACAAAAACCTTTGTGGATAGCTTCTATGATAAATAATGCAACAATAACCAACCATAAACAGTTAGCTCACTCTTCAAGCCACAAACTGGGTGCACCAACAAATGTATCCTCCAAAGATTGATGTATTATAAACCCCAATAGGGCAACAACATTACAATAGCCAAAGGCTTTGAAAACTTGAGAGAGAAGAATAAAGAAGAGAGGGAGAAGAGAGAGTATTTTGGTAGCATAACCATGCTCCAAAGAATCATGAGAAAATGAAAGGAGGGGCCTCTCTTTTATAGTTGAAATCAATGTTGCAAATATCGTTTCGAGGAATATATCACCGAGGTCCTGGAAAGACACTTATCAGAAATATCGGGGAAAATATAGGAAATTATCGGGAAATATCGGCAAAAATTAACATAGACCTGAAGATTTATGAAAATATTGGACAAATCGGCAACAAGAAAAACTCGAGAGAAATCGGAAATATCAGGAGAAATCAGAGATATTTGCTACACTGGTTGAAATACAAGCCAAGAGCTCCCAAAACAAGTGGCCCAAAACCATTTGTATTCCATTGAGGTTTGACTTCTTTTTTCTAAATCCGTTTGTTTGCCAAAAATGGAAGAAAAAAAAGGGGGTTTTAATTCTATTTTGGCCATTTTTTATTAATTTTTGGACTTTGGGGGGGGTTTATACTTGAAATATTTTTGATTTGACATAGAAAACCCCCAATATAATTTAAATTGGCCTTTACTTAGGCTTTTTATCAAAATAAATATTTTTGTATTTTTTTACTTTAGGAAATAACTTTAATTTTCCTGGAAAATAGCCCCTAACTGACTAAAAGTGGGCTAAAATCCTAACCACATGTCCGAATGACATGAGACTTGATCCTATGACTTAGGGGGTGTCATGGAATTTCTTTTTGGCACTCATACCCCTATTACACAATGTCAAGGACCAAGTAATTGCGTTATTACATCAAAATTTAATTAATTAATCACTTGACAGTGAGGTTAATTAATTAAAAAAAAAACTATCTACACCTAACAAAATTCCGCAAAATTCTATAAGATGTCTAGCATGGTCATAAACAACATTTTAAGCCCTTAGCCACCCCATGGGCTCAATTACTAGAACGCCAAATAACCACTTTGGAGGATTTGTGAGTGGAAAACCCAACTAATTAAAATGGTTAAATAACAAAATTAATTAATTGGGGAAAAAAACACTTGGTGAAGAGGACTTCCCTTATAATAAAGTCCATGGTGACATCCTTGATAGGAATGACCCATGCTAGTACAAAATTACATTAATTATCCCACGTAGGGGAGCAGAAATTTCGTGAAAAAAGGGGCAAAAATGCTCTGCTGAGTGAAAAATCCCAAGGATTTTCCAGGGTACAAACTGCACAGAATGTATATCTTCAATGTACATGAGGTTGCCACCTAGTCGAAATAGGTGGGGAACACACCCATGTGACTCCATCTAGCCCACATCTTCTTGCGAGGAGCCACTTCTGTCAAAATCCGGGCACATTCCCTGCACCTCTGAGTATATCGAAAATTCCCTTTTCCCCCTAATCCACTCATCTTTTAATAATTAAAACTGACCAAGAAGCATTGCACAAGATTTGCTTTAAGCAGACTCCATTCACCCTTTTTTGGCACTGGTGTAGTTAAACAATATTTTGCTTAAGTGAATCTGATGTGTCATGATTGATGTATCATTTATATATTGGTGGTTTATTTCAAGTGTGATGCTCTTGTTTCAGTATTTCATTTTAAACTCCTAGACTAGTTTCATCTTTTGTTTCTAAGCTTAAAAGCCTTAAATTCTTTTATAGGGACCAACCCCCTTGGCTTCACTAGGAGTTGATCTAAACAAAGGAGTTGAGTGTTGAGTGACAGTGTCTCAACTCGAGACTTGCCCCCATGACGTACCCAGTGGCTTGAATATTTTTCCACGTTAACCAACCCGAGGTGCTGAAAGGCAGCAACACTACACCAGTAGTGCCAGTTCGTAAAAAAGATGGATCCTTCAGGTTATGTATAGATTATAGAGGTCTTAACACGATAACAGTAAAATACAAGTTTATGATCCCATTCATAGATGAGATGTTGGGCGAACTCCATGGGGGGAAATACTTTTCCAAGTTAGATTTGAGATCAGGGTACTATCAAATCAGAGTAAGGTTAGAGGACGTTGCAAAGACTACCTTCCAAAATCACAAAGGACTATGAATTCAAGGTGATACCATTTGGTTTAACTAATGCTCCTGCTACCTTTCAAGCAACTATGAATGAGCTCTTTCGACCCTACCTACGAAAGTCTGTGCTAGTTTTCTTTAATGATATTCTTATATACAACAAAACATGGAAATAAAACCTTATGCATCTGGAACAAGTCTGCATGCCACTAGAAAAAAATATTTTTTATGCAAAGATGTCAAAGAGCGCGTTCGACTAAGAAGTGGAATACCTCAATCACGTCATATCCGAAGAAGGGTTCAAGGTAGATCCAAACAAAATCAAAGCCATAACATATCAAAATTAAGGGGATTTTTTAATTTAACAAGATATTACAGAAGGTTTGGCAAAAGTTACACACAGTTGACAACACCATTATCAGACTTCAAAAAAAATTTCCTTTCAGTTGAATAGCAAGACAGAAGGATGCTTTGAGACATTAGAACAAGTTATGACTTCCACACCCATATTAGCTACCCTGATTTTACAAAACCATTCGTCATAGCGTTTGATGCTTTCAATTTTGCAATTGGTGCTGTGTTAATGCAAGGTGACCATCCAATTGTGTTTGAAAGTCGAAAGCTCAACAAGAGGGAAGGATTAAAGTATACATATGATAAAGAGATGCTTGTTATCATGCATGCTTTAACTAAATGGCGACAGTACCTATTGGGTATAAAATTCTGTATACACACCGATCACAACAGCCTTCAGTATCTACTTCAACAAAAAACCTTATTTGCAGAGCAACAAAAGTAGATAGAAAAATTTTCCACTTTTGATATGGAGATATTACACAAAAAAAGAAAGGATAATATAGCTGCAGACGCAATATCCCGGAAGGATGAAGAAATAACAGCATATGTAGTAGCAGTCGTAATTACTAAATGGTTGGGTGAGATACGAGTACAATATGCCAAGGATCCAGAATCTTGTTCCATCATTAATAACCGAGGATAACCTTCAAAATTTGAGTGGAGAAATGACATTCTTTGGCACAAGGAAAGAATTTATCTCACACCCACATCGAAGTTCAAAATAAAGATCTTAAGGGAATCACATGACTCACTACTGCAGGACATGTAGGGGTCTTTAAAACTTATTCCAATACGTGACAATCATTTTACTAGAAAGGAATGAGTAAAGACATCCAAAAGTATGTTTCTTACTGTAATATATTCCAAAGAAACAAAAACAAAAATGTTTTGTCATCAGGATTACTTTATTCGCTACACATTCCAAATCAGAAATGGGAAGAAATTTCAATGGACTTCATAGAGGGGTTACCCATGTCTGATGGAAAAGATAAAACTTTTGTAGTGGTTGACAGACTAACCAAGTATACTCACTTCATGGGGATAGAGAAAACAGACTCAGCAAAACAAATAGCTGAAAGATTTTGAAAAATATTTACAAGTTACATGGGTTTCCAAAGGTCATTATCAGCAACAGGATCGCAAAATTTAAGGGAAATTTTTGGAAGGACTTTTGTAAACAAATAAGGATATCCCTTAATATGAGCTTTGTATATCACCCTCAAATTAATGGACAGACTGAAATAGTAAATAAATGTTTAGGGACATACCTTCGTGCTTTGCGACAAATAACCAAAACAAGTAGTTCCAATGGTTGCATTTGGCTTAATGGTGGTATAACACTACTTACTATACCTCAGCTAAAATGACCCCTTTTCAAGCCTTATATGGTTATGAACCATCCAAATCGAAGGATTATGTATTATTTAATTCTAAAGACCCGATAGTAAGTAATCAACTAGAGGAAGACCAAAAGATCATCCAAATATTAAAAGAAAACTTAACAATTGCGCAGAATCAAATGAAGCACCAACCAAATTTACGAAGATCAGAAAGAGAGTTTGAAGTGGGTGATTGGGTGTTCATAAGATAACAGCCCTACAAACAATTAACTCTCAATCAGCAAGGAAAGAACAAGTTGGCTCCAAAATGCTATCGGACATATCAAATTAACAGAAAAATTAGTCCAGTGGCATATGGACTAAAATTACTTGAAAATTGTCGACTTCACAATGTGTTTCATGTATCAAGTCTCAAGATGTTAGGGCAGCATCAAACAACACAATCTTAGATGCCTGCATTGGATGATTAAGGACGAGTGATCCTGGAACTTGAAGGCATACTAGCTATTAAGGAAAGGAAGCTTCATTCCAGGAATATAAAAGAGTATCTTATTAAATGGGAGAACTTGCCAGAAGAAGATTTCATCATGGGAGAAGGAAATTTTCTTTCAACAACATCCTTCCTTACCCTTGCTTTGAGGACAAGGAAATTTTTAAGGGGTGTGCTGTGTAATAAACACAAATAAATAATAAACAAATAATAAATAATAAAATAATAAAGAAATACAATAAAACAAAGAATCAAATGCAAGGATAAATTAAATAGATGGATAAGGAAAAGTCGTACCTTTCCAATGAAAAGATTCCTAGGGACTATGTAAATGGTCCTCCAACATTGTAAATGTATATCTTATCTTCATTCATTTTATAAAAATTATACTTTATGACTATCACCATGGGTCGTGAGATTTAACAAGTACCATGTTGCAAATCATATCTTCTGATG